>JAZFAU010001014.1:0-27776 GCA_037178615.1 Dione vanillae
GTTTATGTGATGCTACAAGTTTGCTTTAGTCCTGAAGTAAACTGATACAGAAACTTGCATTGTCATACAAGAACACAACTTGAGTTATTAACTGAAGTGTCGCTTATATACTTAGAACTTCTTATATATTCATTGTAAGGTCATAAAGACCCGCAAAGGTTAAGGAAATTTAAAAAAGTCAATATGACTGTTGTTTTTGTGCCTTTATTTTATTTATATATTTTATTATTAAAAATATATTTATTCATAGGTACCAAGTTTTATTAACAGATTATTATGACGAAAAGAAATAATGACTATGCTTACAGGTAATGATGATATTTTGATTAAACTAAGTTGCCATAGTACAGTAACTTGATTCAAACCGAAATGCTTTTTCATACCTATTCCACTCACGATTCAGAAAATTGTAGTGAATCGGTTAACGAACATTGTTTGTATCACAAAAAACTATGATGACCGCCAATATATAATTGCAGAAAACTAACTCTACATAGAATTTATTTAACAAATACAATTTTCAAACTAGTTATTACGTAGACTTGATATTATATATATATATATATATAAAATAAAATATAATATATATATATATATATATATATATATATATATTTTATAAGATATATATATATATATATATATATAATTTTATAAAAATAAAAAATATATATATATATATATATATATATATATATATATAATATATATCTATATATATTTTAAAAATTATATATTATATATATTAATATATATTGTAATATATATATATATTATATATTATTATATATTATATAATATATTATTTTTAAAAAATTATATATAATATTCTATAATATATAGTATTTTATATATATATATATATTTTTAATAATTATTTATATCAATTAGTTTAATCAAAATATCATCATTACCTGAAAGCATAGTCATTTTTTTCTTTTCGTCTAATAATCTTTTAATATAACTTGGTCACCTATGTTTAAAATATTTTTTTTAATAATAAATATATAAATAAAATAAAGGCACAAAACAACAGTCATATTGACTTATTTAAATTTCCTTAACCTTTGCGGGTCTTTATGACCTTACAATGAATATAAGAAGTTTCTAAGTATATAAGCGACACTTCAGTTAATAACTCAAGTTGTGTTCCTTGTATGACAATGCAAGTTTCTGTATCATTTACTTCAGGACTCAAGCAAACTTGTAGCATCACATAAACTAAGAGGACCTATTAAACAAAGGTTTCTGTTTGGGCATCAGCGAATAACCAAGTGCTAGGTACAACTGTAGTTGTAAATTGTTCTCTTCTAGTGGAAGTCCATTTCGGCACACTCTACTATTCTAAATTTTGCCGTTCTGTTTTTAAATTGCTGATAATTGGATAGGTTACAATAGTATGAATGGTATGTATATAAAAATTAAAATACACTTAATGACACAATAATAATAACCAAAACCAGATATAAATAATTTGATACGTTAAAATCTGCCTTACAACGTTCTTGTTAATATTTTCCCTCAGGGTTTTATCTTTACATACAGGATCTCAAAAATTCACTTTTATTTTTATATATTTTCCTTTTAAATTTAATTAATTTAATGGTATTGAGATGTCATAATAAATATGATTAAGGAAAACATTACCCTGTTAGATGGTTCAAAGCGAGAAAATTTTTAGAAAATTTCCCTTCTTTGCAAAAATTTAAAAATATTGCGTTCAAATTTTATATTTTTCTTTAAGTTTTATTCTATCCTCATGTAATTAACATTTAAAAAAATCAAAAAAATAATTTACAAATAATTTAAACAAACGTAGGCTTCCCGAAGGAGCGAAAACAGTATTTAATTCCACGCACCACTGCATTATAGTTTTCTTGGATGAATAAAAATTTTATTTATTACCCATTTTTAATTTAACTTAAATTTTTTCTTTGGAAGATTTGATCCACGGGGTTTTGGGGGTTTTATTATATGTACATTATCTTTGTACTATACTATAAAGATTAAAAGGGAAAGGTTTATTTTCGAGGCAAAAACTTAGATTTTACAGCTTATTTTTATTTCTTTTATTTACAGCGTGCTTTCGCTATTTTCAACGCACCTTTTATTATAAAGGGTTGTGCTTTTACCTTCAAATCCCCGTTTTTACTAAAGAATGGTGGCAATATATTTTTTTTATATTTTTTGTCATGTATTTCTCTATAGTACATGTATTAATTCAATTTTTTTTTTTTTATTCTTAAAATATGATAAAATCACAAATTTATTGTCATAAAATTGTGTAAAGTGAAATTGGAACTCTTTTCTTAAGTATTTTTTAATTTATTTTTTCTACAGATAAATAATATATAAAATAAAAAATCTAATAATTTTTTGTGTGCCATTACTAAATATAGAAACAAAAGCTTCAGAAAGCACGAGATGCAATAAAAAGGTCGCAAATAAAGGAGGGTAAATCCTAGAGCAAAACCTTCCCTCGAAAGTCTCGATTCCATAAAACCTTTTACGAGTGTATTTCAGGGGGAAGCGAGGTAAATTACTTTTTTTTACTAAAAACTCATAAAATTTTTTAAATTAGCAATCACCATCACAAATTTTGTTTATTTAAAAAATTTTGATCTTTTATTTTGTAACGTTTTTCTGCACTAACTTTAAAGCTGAAGATATTTTTTGGTTAAATAATTCAAAATAAAAATATATCTAAAAAACTCTAATTGAATTTTATATACATATGTTTTTTACAGCGCCAAAAAAATCTATAAATAAAATATTTTACTAAGAGGCGTTTTCGACTAACCACTGTACACACGGCCGAGCCCAAACGCTAAAAATGTGTCATTGTCTACACACATTAAAATTCATTCCACTACGGGAGGGGAGCTGCGGGTTTAAAGGGTAACTAAATAAAAAAAAATGAACTTTAAAATGTTATATAAAGTTCTATTGGTGAAGTGGACGAGTTTTGGTCGTGGACGAAGGGAATGAGGACAAAACCTAGTAGGTTCACCGCTTAGTCGGGGTAGACAAAACAAAAATATCTTCACACGATCCGGACTTAAAAAGGGGTAAAAGCATTTCTATAGTTTCCGAACCTCACCTTTTAAATTTCTCGGCAAGAAAAGTTTATAAAGGCCGTACTCCTCTTTAGTGACTAGTTACAGCTTTTTGACAGATTTTAAAAGGGAGTCTAACAACCCTTTAAATAATGTCAAAAAACTTGAATGTATTTCCATTTTCTAACATCACGTATAATTGGCCCTTTCCTCGAATGATTTTAAAAAAACCCTCTTGGCTAAGCTTGATGCAAGCGTCATAAAAATACTGAAGTTTTTTGGGTTGGCTAGCGCATTTTGCAGACCTCAACCTTATTTAGGGATAAAATAATTTTTGGGGTTTAGATTAAAGAAAATATCGAGCTCTTTTAAAATCTAAAATTTTCCAAAACACATATTCTGGGAAAATCACGAAATGAGATTTTTACCTCACTTCCAAAAGACAGAAGTGTCCCAGACTCGAGTCAAGATTTCAGTTCCATAAACAATTTATGATAGGAGCACGATAAAGTAGAGTAGAGTTAGGATCCAACGGGAAAGTTCAAGACATGGACATAATAAAATCTTTTATTCGGCAAGACGAGAATGATAGGTATAAGGTGCACGCAATGGGCTTAGAAATGCAAAACGAGTGGCTAACTCTGGGAGAATTCTGTATCCCTTTAGCTTTAAAATGGCGCACCTAATTCATGACTGGTCTCCAGCACTATTAAAATTCTACCTGAATGCGTTCCAAATGACTCTTCCAGATCAAAGTAATTTAGTAAGATGGGGTAAAGCTACCGATAAATCTTGCTACATCTGTAAAGAGGCAGTGGGGACAGCTAAACATATGCTGGTAGGGTAGTGGTACTCTTGGAAAGTGGTCAATACTCGCGGCGTCATGACAAAGTACTAGAAATCATACGTGAAGCCGTTAATCTTTCAGTAGCAAGAGCACAGAGAAACATTACAACCAGCAAACGTTTAATAGAGTTTGTGAAAAGGTTCTGTTAAAAAAAACACGCAAAAACCTTTCTCATATTAGATCCAGCTCCTGATTGGACTCTTTTGATGGACACGTATAAGAAACAATATAAAATCCCTGAGGACATTACTGTTTCGTCATCCAGACCGGATATTTTTCTTTATTCTCGAAACCTAAAACGCGTAGTACTGGTAGAACTTATAGTTCCGTGGGGGACAAATATCCTTAAAAGTCATAACTTCAAACTTAATTAATATTTCGAGCTTACTAACGAACTGACCAGGAATAGGTTTAGAGTAAATTCATATGCGGTGGAAGTAGGAGCGAGAGGTATAACAGCGAAATCTCGCTATAGCTTACTAAAAGATCTTGGCCTGTCCAGAACTATTACTAATACATTTCTAGAACGTACTTTAAAGGCGGCATTAGTAGAACCATTTCGAATTTGGTTAGGTAGTTTGAGGACAGTGGACAGTGGACAGAGGACAGTGAAGGTGAGCGTCAATGCATTTTAAAGGGGCCCCTTTAAACCTACACTTGGGTCGCAAGTCCCAAGTGCTGATCGGAGCTCCTCTTCCTGCATGGAATGCGAAGCAGTTTCTTTTCATTATTATATAGGAATGGCTGAAAATTAGGGGACGATCAAAATATGTAAAATATAGTAGAAGTAATACAAATAAATTCGAAAGAATTAAATGCTATTAAGAACAAAAGTTGGATTTAGCAATCCAATATTAGTTATTGAATTAAATTATTATAATTCATAGCAAACTATCCTCAACCATTAAAGTTACGCATTTAGGTTATTTTCAGTCCTAAATCGATGTAGTAATTGTAGCCTGAATCAAATTATAACCACGCCATTAAATTTTCCCTTCTACAGAATTTCGGGGGAAAACAGAGCACTAAGTGTTTATTAACGTATACAGGTATATCAGTACATTAGGATTTTGATTATTGAAATGTTATATAAATAAAAACCATCGTGGCTATCGCGTAGCTCTACCTGTAATGTGATGGTTTGTAGGTTCGATTCCCACTCGTGGAAGATGGAAATTTTTCTTTTTATTTCTTCCCCCCGACAAGTTGACGTTGAGTTCGGCCAATCAACATGCAATGCCTCGAAAAAGGCGGAAAGCAGGGAGTGAACGGAGTGTCTTAACACTAGGTTCTGAATATGGTTATTGACATGTGCGGGACAAAAGCGTGAAATTGAAAAAAAATCTTTTATTTCTCAAACAAACTTAACATTCGTACTTCACGGAATAATTTCTTCTTACTTAATACGATTCTTTTGAGAACACATGAGGTGGAGCTCTTCTCCAGAGAGCTTGCTACATTTCTCTGTCTGTTGCTGTTTCCAACAAGAACCCGAAAACTAAAATATTTTAATAATATACAAGTAACAAGTACGGGAAGTAAAATTTAGAGATTAAAGCTAAAAAATTTTTTTCGTCTTTAAGTTACTTGAAGAGCTCTCATATACTAAATAGAAACTATTTATTTTGTCTATTTCAATATATTTAGAAAGTCACAATACACTCGCGTTAAAATGTCACAGAAATTAAAAAAAGAAAGAATGAGCGAATGCTTACCTTTATCAAAGAACTTTCCCGTGGTGAATAGACTGTAATTAATTAGAGTTAAGCCAAAATTTTTGAACTACCATTGTGTATTAAGTTATTTTTAAGAAATTTTCAACATTTTAAATCAAATAATTATTTTAAATCCTTTCTAAAATTGAAAAAATTAAGATGCTTTATTATGGGTACACTAGTCTGTATGAAAAGGTTTTCCAATTTGATTCGTAGTTACTGAGATTAGCGCTTTTATTATATTCATATGTAAATAGATTTTAATATTTTGTCCAAATTGATTTAGGAACACTAATGAAATTAAGTGAAGCTAACATTATTCGGCGCAACAAACATTACATTATATCAATATCTTAATTACCTCTTTAACGTCTTACATTATAATATGTATTGTAATATACCTTGTTGTATTGACTTTAATATAACGGCTAAATGCTTCAAATATGCCAATTACATCTCTTTGTTAAAATGCTTCAAATTCGCGCTGTTATCAAACATTGTAATATTGTTGAATATACGTACAGAAGGCACTACTCATAATGAATTCTAATTTTTTCATTAAAATTTATATATAAATTTCAAGTTTAAAAATAAGTTCCAATAAGAATACTAATACAGGTATTTGAGGCTATATTTTTGGTTTTCTCATTAGAAAACCTTTAGTTTCTTTATAGTAAGTGTAGTACTGGTATGTATCACGTAGTGATGATAAGAAAATATTATCATGTCTGCCTCGCAATCTGTAAAAATTGCGTGAATAAAAAAAAGCTGACCTGAAAATTATTCCATTAGAGAATACCCATTGGTTCATTTTCAAAACTGCTTTGAATTCAGTTTAAAAAGCCTAAATCAATCACTATAGCAAACAAATAGGTCAAAATTATATTAGGCTGTTAAATTTATATCTCAAATATTTATTTTTAATGTTGTACCACTATTTTTTGTTTGACAGTTCATGATATTTATTGTTAGTTAACATTTGGTTGGTTCGTCTTGTATGTAATTGGAAATGAAATGATTGATGATGATTGTTGTATAAGTTATGTATTTTTCAATAATAACAGTATGACAAACAACTTTAGTGGATCAATCGTATAATATTTCGTCAATTTAATATGAACGTTATTTTATTCTTTCCTAACATTATTAATAACATTTTTTTAAATACTAATAAGGTTTATTGCATAAATGAAATTCTTAAAAATATTTTTACTTAACTTTATAATGAAAAAAGTATAATAAGTTATCCTTATAAGTGTTGAACATTCGTATAATGGTTACGAAAGGAATTTTTAACTGCTTTAGTAAATAAGATCATTAAGTATGACACATTAGAAGTATTTATAGAATTTAAATACCCTGATCGTGACTCCTTGCTCGTTGTTACGAGGTATGCAGTTAGCTTATAGTCTTAATTTTGTTAATTTAAATAAATCTATTCTAGTCTCATGATTAACGAATATCTTACATTAACAAGTGTCTAAGTAACATAATATAGTTTTCGTGTTTTAATATTAATCACATTATTATTAAATCAATAAAATTATATTACATGAATTTATTCAATATTAGTGGTCATCCGCAACTTTATTGGCGTGAACTCTATGATGTTCGCCACCAAAAATAGATTGCCATCCTTTTTCATTGACATTCATGGAATTGTATTCCACATGTCTGATTTTTACATGAAAGCGAATACTGCTGCGAATTACGCTTAAAATTATATATTGTAGATATTTTTCTTATCATTCAGATTAGCTTATCTATATTGCACTTGCACCACGATTGCCCCTTCCAAAATTATATTATTATCTTAAACGAAATAATTTTTGGTTGGAAAAAATATAATAAGTGAATAAATAATGCTTAATCTTCACAAAAGTATCCAAAAATCATTCATGCCCTGTTAACGTCTGTCTCAAAGTCAATATATTTCAGACCGTCTACAATCTTTATAAATAGGAGGCTATAAGAAATGAAATCCACGCGGTTTATCCCAAAAATTTTAAGGGAATTTATTGGGAAGGATAATTCGGGAGGTATCTTTTGAAATAAATTTTGTGAAAATTTATATTTAAACATACCCAATGAAAATAAGAGATTTGTGAATGAATGTAAATATAAATTGTGTAATAAACATTACAAATACAAAAATTTTTAAAAAATATACTGTGGATATTTCGGAACATATTGATATATATTGATAGGTAAGTTTATTATCATATAAGGGGAACTTGGGAAAGCAGAACCCGACACCTTTCCCTTCCGTTTTCGAAATAAAATATATTAAAAAATATTAAAGTCAATAAATTTAAAAAAAAAATTAGCTTCAATTTTTTTCCTACTCCTAAGCAAGAGAACTGCAGGAACCGCTTCATTGTTTTTCCCCCTTTCGAGGCATTGGGTGTTGAGTAGCGAAACTCAACGATGTGTTTTCTCCCTTTTCAAAATGAAAATGTATCCTTTACGTTTTAAAGAGTGAAACAATTTTTTAAACTGTTATAGTTTTATAATGCCTTTTGGTTAAAAAAAGGGAAAATTTGTTAAGACCGAAAATTTTCGACACAATTTTGTACAGTCTATTTATAAATTTAAAAGTTTAAATTAAATTTAAATTAAAGCTACTGTACTAAAAAAAAAAAAATTCAATTATTTGCTTGAGTGGAGATCGAAAACACCTCCATTGCAGTGGACAGTCTATCGCTGTCCAAATTCTTCCAATACTGTCAACTTTTGATTATATGACTTCTATAAAACTACATTTACGCAACTGCTGCCTACAACTAAGTAGGGATATGGATTCTATGTTTGTACTATAAGTAAACATGGCGGTTACTTTTCATTTCATTAGGGTGTGCCAGTCTTTAAAATGAACTCGAACCTAGATTTTGGTAACAGACAAACAAAGTGTTTTCTTAGTTGTAATAAGCTTGTTGTTCATTTTTCATCCTTGCAAGTTGAGATGTTACTAAAATAAATAAAAGTATGTTCTACGTTTATAAAATTGTGTTAATTTTAAAATTTTTAGTAATTTTTAATTCTAGCTGCACTTATAATTTTTGCACACAGCAAAGGAATTGGCAACGGAAACTACAGGAATTGTGGAAACCCTGGAGTTTTAAGACACTCTGTCACACTTTTATCACTTTACCGTTATGAGTGACTACGATTGCTTAGGTGAAATTAAATTGAAATAATCCCTGGTTTCAACGACCAATATTGAGCCCCTGCGTCCACGACATCCTGTAATTTTCCTTTTTCACTTGAATATTAACATTCAATTTTTTATATGTAATAATAATTACTTTAATTTGCATTATTGTGCATTTACGAAAGAAATGAAATAACTCAGGATAGATACATACCAAACTAAAATAACTTAAAATACATGATGACACATAAAACTGAATGTTTGGAATTTTTAAAATTTCCAACGTTTATAAATTAGGATTATATATACTTACAATAAACACATTTGAGTTTTTGAGTTATTAAGTAATTATAAAGTTTAAAACAGGGTTTACTTATTATGTTATTTACACATATAATATGATTTGAAGTATTCTGTAACATATCTTCGAAATGTCTAAATGACTTTCGAGGAGTTGAATATATGACTAAAGTTATGGCCTCATTCATTTGAAGTAACACATGGTGGTGTTTGTTTTGTAAGATATTTTTAAACTTTTGACGACTTTTATTAAGGTGTTAAAATTAAAAAATTAATTTTAATATTTTCTTGTTATAACATTTTAAAGTTCTTGTGCGGAATTGTTACAAATATAATCTTGTACCGACTACTTAGGTTTTAATTCTGACAAAGTATTTCCACAGGGTCATTTCCTTGTGACTATATTTAACATGGAAATGACCCATCTTTTGTAACTAGTTTTTTAAAAATATTTTAATCTTTGTATTGACTGATAAAATAAAAATAAAAATAAAATCAAAATAGCCTTTTATTCTCCTACCAAAAACATACATGTAATTTGCTAAAGTAGTTTATTTTGTTTTAAATTACAAGCAAAGAATATACATATATATACATATATAATTGCACATACATACACATTACCCACACATAACACATACATCACACATACAGGCCCATACATACTACACATCCATATCTATTTATAGTACCCTATTTAATTTATACTTGTTTTTTTTTGAACATTTTTACTTATAATGTAGGAGCGCCTCTGCGCGTCCGCCCCTACACTCTTCACATATCTCTCTTTTACGAGCCAATTGCAATCCATTCTGGTCCACACCTAATCTTGAAAACGTCTCTCCATCCTTGTTTTGGTCTCCCTTCGTTCTTTTCATTCTTGTATCCATTCTGTCAAGCGCTTTGTCCATCGTTGTATTGTTCATTCTACAGAATATGTCCTGCCCACTGCCATTTTATCATCTTATCCTTTTCTGGACGTCTACTATTTTTGTTTTGTCCTTCTTATAATAATAGTGCTTTATTTGTATCCGAGAAGTTTCCATCCAAGCATACATCTTTCCATTTACGTTGACAAATTGCGATTTTTTCTTCGCTTCTTTTCTTAGTGACCAACTCTGGCAGCCGTAAGTTTAGACCGGATATTATGTTTCAATAAACCTTTTCTTGATGTCATATTGATGTGATTGTTTTTCATGACTTCTTTTAAACACCAGTATTTCCCTCCACTAGAGCTATTCTTCTTTTTTATTTCGTTTTTTGTAACTGTTTTCAAATGACACTAGTTGTCCCGAGATATATGTATTCTTTCACATCATTCATCCTTGTCCGTCCACATTCTGATGTCGCGAGGGTTTATGATTGGAATACAATCTTTGTTTTTTGAATATTCAACGACAATCCCTCTTTTGACTCTCTGTTGCCTAGCTCATTTACCATGGTTTCAAGGTCTTCTTCCGTCGCTTTTCCCGCAAACCTACTATGTCGTCTGCGACCGAGATGGGTGTCAAAATTCTCCATTCGACTTTTACTCCTTATTTTCCCATTCAAGACATCTAAAAACCGACTGCCTAGGACCGCCGAAAAAATCTTGGATAGAGCTGATCTCCTTGTCTCACTCCTTTCTGTATCGGAAAACGCGTACCATCCCACTCGAGCCGTATATTTGGCGTAACCTCTTTTGTAACGCTGTTTCTTAGATTTATGTAACGATTTATTTACCCTTGTTGAGCTAAGAGATGTCCATATAGCCTCCACTATATAGAGTCAAAAGCTTTTGTTAGTCCATAAAACACATGTACAAAGGGTTTTTATATTCCTTTTGCCTTTTCTATCAGTGTGTAATAACTTTGAATATGTCTATGGTCTAATATTTTTCCGAAGCCTGCTTGTGCTTGTGGTTGGTGTTTTTCCTCTAGTGTATTTTGTTTATTCTATTCAATATATTTTTGAGAAATCGTGTATATATTTGTCATAAACTGATTGGTCTATAATTTCCCGAGATCGCTTCTGTCCCCTTTTTTTATGTAATAAATAATCGTAGACTGTGAACCATTGTACTGGTGTTGTTTCTGCTCTCATTATAGTTTATTAAAGACCAATTGAATGTTTTCAGCATGAACTAGATAATGATTTAGATACTTCATTCGGATAATTGTCGTTTTCCTGGTGTTTTAATCCATTTTTTTTTTTGAGATTTTATTGGCGTACTCTATTTCCGCAAGAGAATGTCGGTGGTTCTACGGACGTATAGTTCGCTACCTTGTTGTGGAATTACTTATGTAGAATCTAGGAGGTATTTTTGTTAGAATAGAGTGTCTTTGTAGAATCGTGTCGCCTCATTCATAATATCTGGACCCCTAAATTTTCATAATTCCGTATTTGTTTTTTATTTTTTCTGTCCAATCTGATTTATCAGTCGAATTTGTAGGCTTCTCGGAAGCTCCTGTTTTACACTCATACATTTTTCGAAAGTTCTAGTCGGATTTTTCGTCTTGTGTTTGTGTGATAGTCTTAGTGATTTTTTTTGCTAATTGTAGTTATTTTTGATTTTACCGTCTTTGTTCCTTTTTTCACTATACAATTTTTCTTCTTTGTTTCTAGAAGGGCCCTTGTTTCTCTCATTAATATATTTTTTATCTGCTTTCTTTTTTGTTGTTAAATGGTTACGAAGCTCTTTTAATTCGTCCTCCAAGTTCGTACTGAGTCTGAATATCTGTGTGTATTTATGGCCTTTATTAGTTTCTTTTCCCGTGCCTAATTTCTTCTGAAATATGTGGTTAGATCTCTATCAGAAGGCGACATGTTTTTATTTTCCCTTCTTTTTTTGGTTTTACGATAAGGATAACTGCACTTATCATTCTGTGGTCGTGTTTGTAATTCAAGTTGTTATGATATCAAAGGCTTTAAGTTTAGTGGGCTGATTTGTTTAGGATGTAAATCGATTTTCGTTAAGTGTTTTCCATTTGAGCTTCGCGCCACTTCCATGTTTTTATGTGGTTTGCTTTAACATGCCATTCTAACGTATAATTGTTTTCTAAAAAATTCTGCTAAAAAAAATCTCTGGCCAGTAAGCTCGTTTCCGTGTGAGTAATTTCCAAAGTTCCTTTCCCTCGCTCTTTGAGCCTTTCCTATTTTTGCGTTGAAATCTCCGAGTATCACGACATTTTTTGAATGAATAAAGTCTAAAGCAGATTGTATTGTTTCGTAAAATGTGTCCATGTTTTCTTCTGTATACACTTCTGTGGGGGCATAAATCTGAATGAAAGACCATACAACATCATCGGAAGTCTGGATTTCTAATATCGCCACGCGATCTGAGAAAGTTTTTATGCTAAGTATATTGTATAGTATATAATAACTACGCTCTGCTACCAGAAAATGTATATAGTGTATATAATGAATATAATGAACTGCGTTCTGCTACCAAAAAATATATATTGAATAGTGGGTAGGGGTCAGCAATTGTGGAAGCGTGCTGAAGTGGAGGTTATTTATTAATTATTTACTTTATAGTCGGTTTTAGGATAATAGAAATTGTACAGTACCTTATCTTCACAGCACAAACACTGATTGTTCCCGGCCGGCATAGAATGTCTCACTTGAGTCTTCTTCACTAGGGGTTACTTGCACTATTATCTTTTGTAGGTTGTCTTTGTCAGGTTCAATATCAAGAGGGAATACACAAAAGGGAAATCAAATAAGGCTGAGGGAGGGAAAATCACACCGCTAATTAATATTAGATTCAGGAAGGACGTGCGCTCGCGTCGGCCGTCTCACGTGCCCCCTTTACTACAACTCGACAACTACTACTGACCGCTCGCGCCGGGAGATGGCACCAGACTCTGACGACAACCCGCGCGGGGGTCATCGCAGGGGGCGGCACAAATAGGAATAAACATAGCCCCCGCCCTAAACATCTAATGTTTACGAGAAAATGGGAGAAACTAACTAATAGGTAGACGAACTAATTTGGTCAAGGCTCTCTTTAGGATACCTGTCGATGTCCTAACATCGACCACACGCACAACGCTATCTTTACCAGGATAAATTTGGGAAATGCGACCACGTCGCCACTGTAAAGGGGGTAAATTATCATCTTTTATGAGGACTAGCTCGCCTACTGTTGGAGGATTCACTGGATCAGTCCACTTCTGCCTAGTCTGCAGAGTGTATAGGTACTCTAACTGCCACCGCGACCAAAAATGTTGAGTTATCTGTTGCACTACTTGAAAACGGGTTAAACGATTAATTTTTACATTGTTATAGGGATACTCCGGCAAAGCACTAAGAGGTTGGCCAATCAAAAAATGACCAGGCGTCAAAACTTCTAGATCGTTAGGGTCATTAGATAAGGGACATAACGGCCGGGAATTTAATACCGCTTCAATTTTAACAAAAATTGTAGTTAATTCCTCGAATGTTAAAGGAATTTCATAAACGACCACCGACTCTGATGATTCCTTCTTTGTCAAGAAAGAGTGAGAGTCGTCTTAGGGAAGACCGCAAGGAAACGCTACGCGCTAACGGAATAAGGATACAGATAGCTCAACGGGTAAGTTTCGGGTTTTATTTATAAATCTCACCATCGTTATCTAAGGGGTAAGCAATCATGGTTTGAGGGGTCTCTTCAACCTTCCAGAATTTCTCGATGAGACAGGTAAGGATATTCCAGTCATGGGGGGCACTAATTCACCATAATCGGCAGCGACTGGACCGCAAACAATATAACCAAAAATTGTAGGTAAAGCAGTAAGGCCGTTAAAGTTAAATATTTTATCTTGTAATAAAAGCGCGCCGAACACGTCAGCACCCAATAGTATATCTATTGGGCCAGGCTTATTATAGGTAGGGTCAGCAAGGGAAAAATCACTATTAGGAAAAAACACAGACTCAGGGAACTCAAACTCAGGATGCGTACCGGCAATCACATCTATAACTATAGCAGAGGTTGACACCTCAGGGAAGGAATTATACAAAGGTTTAAAACACAGGGAAATAGAACCACGGGAAACCACTAAAGGAATATTACCTATGCCACGTACAGGGGCACAGGAGGGGGAGATGGTCAAATTGAGGTAATTAACAACAAGATCGGTTGTAATGAGGCAACCCTGGGCACCGGTATCACATAAGGCACGCGCTTCAATATAATAACCACTAGCAGTTTTAACGTGTAATTTAACAGTAGGCAATAATATAAGGGAATTGGGTGAGATATTCAGGCAAGGGGGAGGGGGAGTAATACAAGTATCTAGCTATGTGGGTCTATCTTCCCTATTATAGGAATTATCGCGATATCTTATATTATGTTCAACCTGTCTATTATTTTCAACCTGTCTAGGTTGGGGCGGAGCATTTTCTCTGGGGGGAGAAGCTCTCTGGGTATGTCGTTGGGGGGAGCGCTGGAGTTGCGAAGGGGAATATTTCTTATGCTGGCCCCCGCCCATATGGGGACCGCGGGTAGAAGCAGGACGGGTACGCGGATAATTGCGTCTATTAAATTTGGAATTATAATTATACTTGCGATTGGATGAGGTGGGATACATTGGGTTACGGGAATCATTAAAACATAGCATAGTGTGATGGGATGAGCGACCGCAGGTTGAACATTTGTAGTCCCGCTTGCACATAAGAATTGAATGTTTGTACAAACACCTATAACATAACCGGGAATGTTTTACAAATCCCGATCTTTCTCTAGGATTCATAGCTCTAAATTCGGGACATTCACGGAGGTAATGGGAAGAGGAAGCACACAGGTAACATTTTTTACTATTATTTATTACAGGTAACATTTTTTGTCTATTATTTAACATAGGGGAGGGAGGAGCCGCAAAGTAAGTATGTTTAGGTACAGTACTTTTAAATTTCGTCAGGTTAGAATCTACAAGGGAGGTGTTGCCAACGTTGTCATGGTGACGACATTCGTCTTCCAAAAAGGTAATAAGATTTTTAAAGGTAGGTAATTCATTAGCGTCACCGCCATAACAACGCTCAAAACAGGATTTCAAATCAGAGGGAAGCTTAGTCAAACATATATGTACTAACATGTAAGACCAATAGGATACGGGTAAATCTAAACGTTCTAAACAGCGATAGGCAGTTAACAAGGGGTTCAAAAAGGCCGCGCGCAAACCTGTAAATTTATTCGAAATCTCCGGCAGGGTAAGTATCTGGGTTATGTAGGTATCAGCAAGAACCCGTGTATTGTGATACCGCTGTTTCAACAACTCACGAGCAACTTCATAGTTGCCTTCTTCAATTTTTAAATGTAGCAACAACCGCTTAGGTTCATCTGCTAAGGATCCAACCAAGTACTGTAATTTCATCGTGGGGGTTAAATGGTGTTGGGAATCTACTACACTGTCAAACTGATCAATAAAACTTATCCAGGAGTCAGGACGTCCATCAAACTTAGGGATAGGTAAATCAGGTAATCTATTATAAGTAGTTCGCTCAGTAATATTTTTATTACTCACTCCCACGGGTGTACCGGCCATGACAGGATCAACCACGGGAGCAGGTGGGCACAACTCTAATTGACGCACCCGGAGGTCGTCTATCTTCTTATATACTAAACGCACTTCTTTTTTTATATAACTAATTTCTTGGTAATCGATAGCCGGGTCTAACCCACCCAGGAGCACTGAGGACGCGTTTACAAATAAATTACAATGAGAATCTAAATCCTTGAACCTAACTAATAATCTAGGTATTTCAGAAGTGCCAAGAAGTTCCGAGGTATCGGCAATCCAATCGGAAACAAAGCGTACCACACCTATATTTTTTCTATATTCCGCGCTTTCCGTATATAAGGAACACTTTACTGTTTCATCATGAGTAGCCATTGTAAATTATCAAGTAAACCAATAACTGAACTAAAATATTAAAAAATAATAAACTCGTAATAAACAATGAATCCACAACAGCTGGCGAGATAAGAAACCAGTTACGGTCAAGTTCAGGGACGCGTCGCATCTACATATATCGCAATACAACAAAATAATATGATATACAATATGACTACAATTAAGGCTTAAGCTTCATTTAAATAAAAATAAAAAAAAGGGTGACAATAAAAGTGTAGGGATAATATTTTAAAGTAAGTTAGTTTTTTAAGGAAATTATATTAAAATATTTTAACTAACTTCAATTATAATTTAAAACAGGATAGGTAATAACGTATAGGCGTAATATTATAAAATATATGTAACCATATTATGTGTATTTATTATATTTTATATTTAATATATAAAATTATATTCAATATTTATTTATATATTTTACACATTATACATTCACCCTACACAATTATATATTCAATATTATGTGTATAAAATTTCATATAACATTATTTTTTAAACAACTCGATGTGAACACGTTTTAAAAGGTTAGGAAATCAAATTATATTGTAATTATGCGTTAGGTACCAAATTAAGAGCCAAAATACCAAAACGGGAAAATAACACTGTAATGAAAGGGACTCAGGGGCATGAACTACGCTATAATCAGGGGGACTCAGAGGGATTAAACCACGCTATAATTAAGGGGGCCCAGAGGGATGAAAACCACGCTATAATTAAGGGGGCCCAGAGGGATGAAAACCACGCTCTGCTACCAGAAAATGTATAGTATATAATAACTACGCTCTGCTACCAGAAAATGTATATAGTGTATATAATGAATATAATGAACTGCGTTCTGCTACCAAAAAATATATATTGAATAGTGGGTAGGGGTCAGCAATTGTGGAAGCGTGCTGAAGTGGAGGTTATTTATTAATTATTTACTTTATAGTCGGTTTTAGGATAATAGAAATTGTACAGTACCTTATCTTCACAGCACAAACACTGATTGTTCCCGGCCGGCATAGAATGTCTCACTTGAGTCTTCTTCACTAGGGGTTACTTGCACTATTATCTTTTGTAGGTTGTCTTTGTCAGGTTCAATATCAAGAGGGAATACACAAAAGGGAAATCAAATAAGGCTGAGGGAGGGAAAATCACACCGCTAATTAATATTAGATTCAGGAAGGACGTGCGCTCGCGTCGGCCGTCTCACGTGCCCCCTTTACTACAACTCGACAACTACTACTGACCGCTCGCGCCGGGAGATGGCACCAGACTCTGACGACAACCCGCGCGGGGGTCATCGCAGGGGGCGGCACAAATAGGAATAAACATATATTGTTTTTGAGTTGTTTCTTTATTAAGAAACCTACTCCGTTCCTTCCATTTGTTCCATGTGTATGAAATAGGATAAAATCTGCATATTCTTCTATTTTTTCTTTATCTCTTCTAGTTTCGCATAAACCCATTATGTCCCATTTTATTGTTTTTACCGCGTAGTTTAATTCTGTTAATCTGCTATCTGATAATAAGGTTCTCACATTTATACTTGTTATATATAGGTAATTTGATTGTTTGGTTTCCTTTATATATTTATTCATGTTTTTGTTGGTTTGGTTTTGGTTTAGGGGGTGGTGGTCATCACATGTATTGACTGATAGACAGGTATTATTTTTATGAACAGATATTTTTTTATTATTCTTGTTTTATTTGATGAAAAAGTTAAATATAAAAAAATATAAAAAGTACAGATAGATATATATTGGTTCAAAATATTGGTAACTTAGTAGACGTTATAGAAATAAAATATTATTTATTTATATGAAGTTCATTGTAGAATATTTGGTACTTAAACAAAGAAAAGAACCAAAAATACGATTAATGCACAAACGGCTGTCTTATTGTTTAGCATTTTATAGATTATTATGATATAGAGTGGATTGTGTAAATATACATACACACATATCATACTCATAGTTTGTAGTAACAACGCGTGAACATTACTAAAAATAAATTTATTATCACAATATACTAAAACAAATTAGAATACTTTTTAAAATTATTAATTGTTTATAACATTTACATGATGTCTTCTTAAGGTGAGCAATCATTTAAATAGTAGATATTTACCATATATAAATTTAAACAAATATGTTTATTTTAAAATTAATTTAGTCTTCCTTATATATTTTTAAACCTTGTTGGGGTATTTAAAAATAAAAGAAACCTAATAAAAAGTATATTTGTAGGTTACATATGTTATTTTGTAATCATTATTTTCAATATCCGCACTTGATGGGCATACAAACTATAGTTTCTGCATTATAGAAAGATAAGAAAAGTAATCAAGCACATTTTATTTGAACAATAGTCACGGACATATTTTAATACTTTAGTAAACATTGAAAAACACAAGCAAAAAAGCTTTTTTTCGTAACTCGTTTTGACGTTAAATAGAATTCGGAAACATCGTTTATATTTTCATCAATATTCATGGTTCCGGGAGATGACCCACTCCTTTGCATCCCTCATTGAGCCGAGACGTGCTACAATACTTTCTTAATTGAATTTCAAAATCAGTAAGAACATTTTTACACTTTACTAAATCTAATATAAGGCAATCTTTTCCTCAATATCTTCCTAATTTTCGATACACTACGTGTTATGTTGCGGAACCTAATTAGCTGCTAATTGTTACATTTCGAAATTTTACTATCATAATAGTATTTATATTTAAATAGTATTTAAAGATTTTTAAAAATTCAAAAAAGATATAATCAATGTATAGAATAATCTAATCTTTGTAGAGTAATATATTATAGTTTTACGTGATGTCTAACCCAAGAGTTTCCCACTAGATATTTTCAGACATGATATAATTAGAGACAAAAAGACGGATGATTTAAATAAATTTGAAAATAAATATAATTAAAAATAAATTTACAAATTTGTTCTGCATATATAACACTTCCAATACCAAATAAATTCTTTCGTATATCGTAATTTGGCATCTGTAGACTATAGCTAGGCTATATACAAACAAAAATTTGTTGGAGCTAACATTAAGATTGGTTTGACGTATATTTCAATAATATAAGAAAATGTATTAATTGATCAAACGGACGGACCATATCTTCCTTTTTGTGTCATATGTTAACAATATGAAAATACTATGTTGTACCAGAGTCTTGATTTTGAAATTTACGTCATAAAATATAAAGTTTTACCTTATAATTATAGTAATTATTAAAATAAAAAATAACAATAAAGTTATTACATATTACTTTGTGCCCATTAATAAGACGGTTTCCTTGTAGAATAGATATATTTATCAAATTTTACTTAAACCATTAAGCCAGAAGCACTTAACTAGTGTTGGCACAATCAATCAAGACGCGAGCGATGTTTGTTTACACATAAGGACGCGCTCATTAAGTATGTTAATGGCCGTGATCAATTTAGGTTTATATCAATAATTTATTAAAGAATGAACGGTTTCGCTGTTGTTGACGTATACATATGTATGTATGTATCTTTCGTATATGTATGTACATATGTAATTACTGACAATTCAAATTTTCTTCCAAGGACTGTCGTTACGCAGAGGCGCAGTGTCTGCCTGTCAACGGGACGTGTTGTGGGTTCGATGTGTTTGAGGATAACTTGGGGAGTAGGATACCTTGCGCGAGATAAAGCGTGATGCTAAAAAATATTTCCTTTCCTCATGTCACCGAGGTAACAGTCAACTTTTTGTTGTAAGATAAAAAATATTGTATAAAAATTTAGTAACGTTATGATTTTTGGTGAAAAATTCTTATAAAAAAACAATGTGCGATCGAAGGAAAACCAAAAAACTATACATATTATTCTTGTATTAAGAAAATAGTAAAATGCTTGCATATAAAATAAAGATTACCATATAGTTTAAGTACACAACTAGCCCATATCTTTAATTTTATCTCGTACCAGCAGGTGTATTTTTATGGCTGACGTTTCGTTTAAAAAAGTGTCTCAGCCAGTTTAAATATGTGATATAGAAGGGAAGATAAATGTACGATGTCTAGACTTTTAACACCCTTATGAGAATAGAACAACTGAGTAAGTTCGTTTTTTGAAAAGAAAATATTAAAATAGGTACTTTTCGTGTTGCTCGTAAATTCGTTACGTAAATAAAAATGCTTAGTCAAATCAATGCGGGTTGAAGATCCAGCTACATTTACATACATAGCATTTTAATTTGTAAATTTGTTTATTTACGTGCTGGCTAAATTTGAATGACAAACTAATAGTGACAGGTAATTATGAACCTAATAATGCTATGTTTTATTGAATGAGAAATACCTACAAAATAAATAATAGCTAAGTTTTGTATTCATTTATTCTATAGTTAGGATGCCAATCCATAATTATTTTCATAATTCGCTATTGTAATAACGACGGTACTACTAACGAAAGTAGAACAAATTAAAAGAATTAAGCGAATGATAGTTTAGATTCCAAATTAATTTATCAACTGCAGAAAAAATATAATTATAGTAGCAAAGACTAAGTCTAAAAACAACGAAGCTACTAAAACCTTATACTGCCATTGTACTAAAATTGAAACAACTGTAAAACTACTGGAGCGAGAATATGTCGTAACGTTAAAATACGAGTGTTTGAGATGACACTTTTATGGACGTTTGTTAAATTATTTCCTGTAGAAAGTACATGTAGATAGTAAAGATGGCTTTCAGCAAATGGTGGAAATGGATTTTACAGGAATTATGATAGGTATATGGCCAATATATATGTTATACGTTCAATGCTTATCACTTAGTTACACTCACCGTTATCATGATTATGAAAACGATACAAATAAAATAATGTATAGATTCAATAAATTCAATTTTATATAATTTTCAAATATTTCGTTGAGTTCCTCCACTCAATACACACTTTGTCAAAATGCAGAACGAACGGGGAATGGATCCTACGGTTCCTACAGTTATTGTGTTTCACCATGCCTACTCTTCTATGAACGGGCTAAAAATTAAAAAAAATCAGTTATTTTAAAAGGAATATTTTTTTAAAAATTCTAAATTCGATATTTTCAAAGGTTATCTTTGAAAATATTATTATTATTCAGGAAATACGATTCTTGCCCAATACATACATATGTTTTACGTTCAATGCTTATCACTTTTGTGCGTTACACATAATATAAAGTATAGATCCAATAAGTCCATTTGTATACTATTCAATTAATTTCAAATTATATTTACAAGTGCGGTGAGTTCCTCAACTTAACACACAATCTGTCGAAAAACAGAACGGATGAGGAATGGACTTAGGTTCCTACGTATACTGTGGTTGTTGTTTAAAAATGTCGGTTAGTTTAGGTTATATTTAAAATTTCTAAATTCGATATTTACAAAGATTAATATAACGTTAATATTCACGGACCGTACTCACTATTATCCTTTAGTATAATTAAGGCCTAAGGTCTATTCCAAGATAAAAGTATCTTGTAATTTGTCCTCTCAAGGTACCCAAGTTTTCCTTTTATTTTACTTCCAAATTTTAAGCCTCTTAATGGTTAGTCCCTTTGGAAATTTGAATATCTGTAATCACCTCAGGTCGGGATGAACAGATAAGTTGATATCGGATCAATTAAGTTGATGAAGTATCTTTAAAATATGCTTTAGAAATATTTTGTGAAGAAGTGTCAAAATTTTACCTGAATTTAAGCTGCATGGACATAAATATTATATAACCGAACTGCTGATAGTAATACCTATAGCAATCCTCACGAGAACACGAGCAGTGAAATGAGAAATCGTATATCAAAACTACCTGCATATAATTAAATTTTATAGCTTTGAAGTTGGATAAGATGGTCATCAGAACCGCAAAGCGAATTTTTCTCTTGTATCTTAAAATAAATTATTTGTATCTTGGCATCAGTATATTCTGTTAAAAAAATGTCAAAAATAATAAGCCTGTATTTGTTGCCAACTTTTTAAAAGCTTGCAATGTATGCATATTTGTGTGTTCGGGTGAAATCTTTGAACTCAATTTTGAAAAGGTATATTCAACCGTTTGTGCTGAAATTTTGTGGACGCATTTTGTTTGGATGACAATATGTGATAAGATATGTGACGTCATTCTAAATTCAATATGGCAGATCATACAAGATGTCAGAACAGTTATATTTAATCCACTTATACAATATGGGTATCAAATGAAAGGGCTTGTTAAGAGTGACTAGAAGAAGAATATGACGTCATTCTGAATCCAATATGGCGGACCATGCAGGATGGCGGAATAGTTACCTTTAGTCTACTTCTACAATATGGGTATCAAATGAGAGGGCATTTTGAGAGTAATAATAACTTGAAAAAAAAATTTTAAGTAAAAAAACTTTTTAAAAGAAAAAGCTTTTATTTAAACGCTCTAAAAAGAAGAAAATAAAATATTCCTTTTGGATTATACTAACAACTCCTCATTATATACAATTTATATATAATAATAAAAGCTTGTCGCGAGGTTTACATACCTATCAACATTCCTTTATATCATAATAATTTCTGGTAAATCGAGCGACAAGTTTTTATTATTATATATAAATTGTGTATAATGAGGAGTTGTTAGTATAATCCAAAAGGAATATTTTATTTTCTTCTTTTTAGAGCGTTTAAATAAAAGCTTTTTCTTAAAAAGTTTTTTCACTTAAATTTTTTTTTATAGGTGTGAATGCTTAAAAGTATTCATTGTATACTTCGTATTTTACATGTATTGATAATGTTATTATAGCATAAAGGAATAATAAAATTCTTCGTATGGTCTTTGCTTGATATAATTATATTAAGCAAAGACCCATATAAATTTGTATTATATATTTATTTTGTGCCAATTTTCATAAATTTCGTATATTTTTAAATTAAAAAAAATCTTACTTACAGATTGTTCTTACTTAAGATACATACAGGTATGTTGCCAGGGCACTTTATAGTAGGGGT
Source organism: Dione vanillae (assembly GCA_037178615.1). Lineage (NCBI taxonomy): Eukaryota > Metazoa > Arthropoda > Insecta > Lepidoptera > Nymphalidae > Dione > Dione vanillae. The sequence continues at coordinate 22,922 of JAZFAU010001014.1, forward strand.
GTACTACTTTGCTGTCAATTTTTTTATTAGTAAAAAGAAAATGACACTGTGGCATAATATCTTATAAAATTTTGCATAGCACGTACAAATTTTATATGGGTTTTTGCTTAATATATATTTTTGACACTTGTAGTTACCTTAAAATTCAAACAGAATATCCTATCTATTGATAACAATATATTTCCTTTTTTAATGTTGAAGTAATAAATAATGTTCTTTTATTCAAAATTATATTAAAGAATTATATAACTTGTGTCTATTGAAAGCAATTTGTTTTTGCAACTTGTTCAAAGTTTGCAAGGTTGAAAAAAGTTTGTTTCAATCCTCCAATACCCAATGCCTTTTTTAAATCACCTTTCAAATAAGTATTGTGAGGAGGGAGCAATTATTAAGATAATATCTCTGTGAGAATTATAAATGATTAAAAGTCAAATCGAAATCAAACTGAACATGTTTTAAAGTAATTTACATAATACGCTGAAATTAATAGGTGCGTACGTACATTCGTAATTTTATGCAAATGTATGTAAAAGTTTCAAAACTTGAATAAAATTATTGTCTGAAAAATATCTCTTTTACTGCTGATGTATATCTACGAGCATATATTAAATTGAAAATACAATTTAATCCTTTCAAACCTATGCCTTTAAAAACAAATGTTTACGCATAATATTATTTTTCAGACGGATGAGGAGACAAATGAACAACAAAATGATCCTATAAAGGTTTTGTTCTCTGGTAAGATATGGCAACCTGACATAGATTTTTATCTGTATAATATTTCTTTCTAAGACCAAATTTTATCGATAACAGTAAGCTTTCATTCCGAAAATGAATTTCTGAACAAAAGCTTAAGGCTAGATAGACAGAGAGATTCTAGCATTAAGACATTATATTCTCCACTTTTTAACCAAATTTGAGATATTGCTGGTTGAATAGCGGTATTCAACGCCGTACGTCCAATTTCCTCACTCTTGTAATAAGACGAAGTTGTTACGAGAGTGAGGAAATTGGAAAATTAAGTCTCCATGAGTCGAAACAGTCACATACTAATAATGTAACTTTCATATTACTTTTAAATATCTTCTTATTTTTTCTTTTATATATTTCTAAAATACATTGAAACATGAAACAGTACAAAGTTAAGAACTTATGTATTGTTTTATATATTTATATATAAAACAATATATAAGTTCTTAACTTTGTATTGTAGCACAAAGCAATGGTAGTATATTATTGAATAATTTAAAATTTTGTTCAGGTAATCCGTAACGATAATTAAGGCTACAGCAGTTTAATTTCTGAGATAGTTTTATTTTATGCTGCAAAAATGCTAATATATATTTAAGGATTAACTTAATGCTGGTAACTTTCAATGAGTAGAACTAAAATGTTTAACCTAAGCATGAACACGTACTCTCTACTAAGTATAGTATTGTTTCTATATTATAATAAAATATTTTTGTATTATTATATTGAAAATAAAATATATACAAAAACGATTTTTGAATTACTGTATATTTTGAAAAGTAGCACAGCGAAAAGTCAATAAAAAATGTATATATTTTAGAAATTACAAATTAATACAAATTTTGATAATTTATATATTATAAATAGGGAGAGAAACATTATACATTATAACATAATGTTATTTAATTCAACTTAAATTGCTGTTACCTTAATATTAAAGACGACCATCTTAAAAAGTAAATATTTCAACCGTAACACGTGCTACGACGAAATGGTACTTTTAATATATTGTTTTATCGTGTTAGAAATGATTGAAGATTGGTATCTTATTAGCAGAAATAACTTTACGATTTGATTCTGCTACTTGAGGATCCCGTAACTAAGAACTATGCATTCTGGTAACCACATTAAGCACCTAACTTCATTTTATAATTATGGAGCATTACTCAAGGAAGAATGGATATTTCAATCAATCGATGTCAAATTTTAAATTTAGATAGTGATTTTTGTTACCGATTGTATAAAATTCTACTTTTTTCTTTATTTATAAATAAAGAAAATAAAATAGAATTTTATGTAATCAATCAATAAAAGCGTTCGAAGCGTGGAGTAGAGCACAATCCACTCAGATTTGTTCAATATTGAGATTGATTTAATTATATATAATAGAAAGATAAGTCGGAGTTCAAGTCTCGGGTGAAATATTTTTCATATTGACCATGCTTATGTCAATAAAGTCTGAAGTGTTCATCATTATATATCACGTACAGTTTTAAAGATAAATTTAATTTTTTGGCGTGCTGTTGTAAATCCAAATTTGAAATGTAAACAATTTAACTTAAAGAAAACATATAAAAATTTGAACGCAGCGGGATTCGAACCTGCGCCCCCTTTTGCGAACCGTGCAAGAAAAAGGGCGCGGGTTCAAATCCCGCTGCGTTCAAATTTTTAAATGTTTTCTTTAAGTATTTTTTCTATCCTCAGTGTGGATTAACACTTTAAAATCACAAAAATAACAATTAAGCATTTTAAATTAAGCATGCCACGAACAAAATATCTTGGGATACTCTTGACAAATTTAGGATAAGGATTTTTTACTATTAAGTTTAACTCGGCCAAAATATTGTCTAAATGAACTACTTTCGGGATGTCCTTACATATTATGTTGTTAATACGAACTTTCATTCTTTATATAATTAGATAGATACCTTACAACCTTATTATAGTAAAACTTTCTTTCTCATTCCTAGCTTCATATTTAGACTTAACGGGACAGGATGATTTTTTTCTTAAAATAACGTCATGTCGTGAATTTATTACCTATTCACTGTGACGATATATGTACGTAAATAAATTTGGCAAGAGGTTACAATATTAGACTTGGTACTCTTGGTAAATTTCGTTTTTTTTTAATATTAAGTAGAGGTAAATTTATATACTAAACGGCTATAATAGTACATCTATGAAGAACTAGAAACTAATAAGAAATAGTTCACAAAGATTGGCAAACTACATCAAGCTATACGACCACAATAACTCTATCAATTTGGATTCAAATCACAGGCTTTATAGACGCAATAAGAGTAACATTAAAAATGGTTAATTATACAATTATGTGTGGCGGTGGTGATATGAACATGTCACATTCGAAGGCAATATTGATTTTAAGATTTAAGTATTTATTGCACTAAATAAGGATAGGGGTTCACTCCAAAGCCGATATCGGCAAGAGAAACAGAAGTCTGACACATGCAGTTCTCCCATTTTACATTTAAAAATTTGGACGAAGTTTGGAAAAATATAATATCCATAATAAGTTCTTTGATTTTCGCGATTTTTATAAAATTTAAATAAAACAATTTAAACGGATTTATCGCGTATATTAACATTTTTTGTGAAATCCGACGTTTCGAACAATTTGCAGTAGTCCGTGGTCACGGAATTTTAAAAGTTTAAACTGTTTTATTTAAAAAAATATAATATCCATTTTTTTACATTAAGTTAAAAAAAAAAATAGAATTATACAAATATATGCATTGTTCTGCTATGAGCGAAGTAAAATTTAGCTTAAAGGCTCGTTTCTTTCTAGGAATTTAATTTCTCTAGCATTTTAAAGTTAGTAGGTAGTTAAGTGACGTAATGTGGATGAATGAGAGTCTTTAAAGCTGAACATTATATGCTTCTTGACTTATGAAACGCTATAAAACGAATAAAACTTACATATGTACAACTGTATATAGTTGTAGAACTGAATAGCAAAAAGTGTGGTAGGCAGACAGAAGTCAGTGATAAGACTCTCTATTTTATATACTCTGTCCAGTTTAGTGATGTGTGTTAATCAACGCTTTATATAATGTAAGATCTATGCTTACAACACAGTGCTTGTTGTAGAATAGATGAGGTACAATAATAATATCTCATGTCATAAACCATAGAGTTAAAGGAAACTATTTAAATATTATGGAATTGGCGATAGACATGTTTTATATCTTAATTCTTATGTTAAACCATTTTCATTTTAATTTTAAGGTGTCTATAAAAAAACACTAGGTTTCACTTACAGCTTATTTGGTCATATTGGGTTTTTCATCATGTTGAAAAATTGGTTATGAGGCATACTTTGTATGTAAGGAAACTTTGTTTCGGTCGTAAAACTAACGTCAAAGTACCATAATGGTACCGTTCTGTTAGTTCAACTACCTATTGTAAAACTAACTTAACTACTGAGTAATATTTTAAATTCCTTTTAACTGTAAGTATTTATATGGATTTAACTAATTATTTCCACTTAACTTTATATTGAATTATTAATATAAGATTATAATAGAAATACAGTGCAATATACTGGATTTAGCTAATAGTTTAATTTAGATTCGTGTTATTTACCATCCCGGTACAGAGGCGCACTGTCTGATGAAAGAATTATTTTAATTTATTTCACTCATGGCTACAAGATAAGCACGAAATATATCGAAAGTACGATAGTGATTTTTTAACAATAGGTTCCTAAAACTATGAAAATTAATAGAAATACTTAGCATAATTCTTTTTTTTCCTACCTTAATGTCTCGAAATTCTAACGTATTACAGTAGTATAAACATAAATAATTAATAATATAATTAATTTTGAGCTTCGTGCTGATAACGCGAAGGTCGCGGGGTCGTTCCCCCTCATGGGCCAATTAATTTTTTAACGTTAAAATTTTACTTTGTCATAAATAGTTATATTTTGTATAACATCAAAATTAGTCCACTTCCCTGTTAAAACAGTAGTGGAAACTTAACTGGCATAAGTGTTAAATTATTATTACTGTATTAATTGTAATATACGATATGCTGTATGTTTCCCTAATTATAAAAAATAAATAAAATAAAAATAAAATAA
>JAZFAU010001015.1:0-20000 GCA_037178615.1 Dione vanillae
CGTGTCATGTTTATTAGCGCACGCACAATGGTTCACTCACTCTCATTTTAAATTTTTTGTAGTAATTTATACAACTTTTGTGACGAACAAAGCGCTTTAGGTGGGTTTCAAGAGGCGGGCTAGTGACAAGCCACGTCCAATTTTTTATGTGCGTCTAAATATATTTCTTTTCTAAATGTTAAAGCGAGTTTTGAAAAAAAAAAATGTATATTTAATTCTAAAAAACTTAAGCGCCTGAAGCTTGGTTCGTTTTATGTCAATTTAAAAGTTTTAATGTGTCTTCAAAAGAAATTAGGGATAGTTAAGCTTTAGATCATAAGCTAAAAATAAATAATTTTCACATTTTTTATTGTTGTAGAACAACATTAAGTAAAAAAAGCAGAAAGATTTCTATAATTAGACACTTTTCATATTCGACATAGTTCTTTAACATGCAATTTACTATTTGAATATTTCCATAGAAACATTAAGTAACAAGTAAGTTTTCTATATACTACGTACATCACCTTTCACATTCTTAATAGAATAATTAAATATGAACCTAATGTATAGAAATAAAATAAATCTAGAGTAAAAACAAAAACAAACTAGGTAGTATTGTATATAAATATATGCTATTGAGTTGTTATTTAATAGAAAGGGTTTGGAAATAACGTGACACGTTACAAAAGGTAAAACTTTTTAGTATAATCAATTTTCGTCGCTACCAATGGATAATACGATTTTAAATCGCCCCATTGGGAAGGAAATAGAGCTTTGTGAAATTCGCATGTACGTTTTAAAGTTTAGTTTTGTATACTTCTGGGATTTACTTTGTGTTGGATGTACTCCCAGCATTTTGTATTATTTTTTATTTTGTTTCTCGTTTTTCGTTTTCAAAATAGGCAGAGAGAATCCAGTGTGTAGTAGAGATAAGTGAGTCTTTAGTGACTTCTTTTTCTCCACCTTCCGCTAATTTTAGACAAAGCACTGTGTAGAGCAATGTGTATTTAAATGTCAATAAACATTTCATCCTCCTCAAGGAGTCGAACTCACAAGCTGTCGCGGTGCCTATAGGCAGGTGCTTTGCCTATGCCATGATGGTCCTCAGAATATATATTTTGTATCTATACAAAATTTCAAATATTTTCTATATCTAACATATTTTTGTGTTCGAAAATATTTTTACTGTATTATTCATAGTTCATTTTACAGCTTTATTTTACAACTAGAATAACAATAGATAGTGTGTTTTGAGCCATTAACAGTAGTAGCAACGCGCACTGTCACATTTGCTCGCCATTTTTATGGGCGCATATTGTTTAAATAACGTATAGCGCATTAAAAATTGTTATATCTTTGAATAATATGACGAAAAAGTATTTATTTTTATATTTAAATGTAATTAAGTAGATTAGTATACTCTGTTACTTTATTAATGTATATATTAATTATTTCTTTTATTTAAAAAAAAAACAAATTCTTCAAATTTACACTCCTTAAAGTATATTTACAGTTTATTTGTACGCGGCAGAAACAGTAATGAGAGGTCTAATGCTGAAATCTCAATCTACTTTGCTAAAAGATCAAGATGTGTCTAGGAAAATCATCAGTTTATTTAGCTACAAATTGAATTTCAATGGTACTGTTTGTCGAACATTTTGAATTTGGTCTTATAGTCTGTATACTTGGACTGTAAAAGCGAGTGTCTATGCGCATCTGAGAGGCCACTTAGGCTAAACTGCATTGCAAGTATCAACTACTGTTGCAAGCCCATCGTCCAATAACGTGACTCATTCTAGTGGTATATGTATCTTTAAGTAAAATAAATAGATCATTGGTTAAGTAGGCATACCCGCGCCGCCTGCGTTGAGTTCCAAAAAAGCGGAAAACGGGAGACAGTACGGGAGTGTCTACCACTGTTCCTGCAGATCCCTCTGCCTACCTTGCTGTAAGCGGGATTAAGCGTTAAGTAAAACAAAAAGTAAAGAAAAAAATTTTGTAATTTTAATTGCTATACTGTATTCCTAGAGCTCTAGAGACAGTCTATCGATAAAACACTCTGTTCCCTGCTTTTTGACCAATTTTCAAGACATTGCGTATAAAGTTGCGAAACTGAAGTCTTTGTCCCATTACTAGAGCTAATTATGATTGATTTAACATACACGAAGGCAAAACGCCAGAAACATGGAACAGGAGCGTGGTGGTTTTGTTCTTCAAAAAGGGCGACAAAACTCTATTGAAGAACTACCGACCCATCTTACAAGTTGTTTTCGAGAGTCATCACGAATCGTCCCGAAAGAAGATTTGATGAATTCCAGCCTCCCGAATGAACCGGGTAAGTAAGTAAGTAAGTAAGTATGTTTAGCGTTTGTGGGCTATGTAAAAGCCTTTGATTCGATCGCGACTTAGGTGGTGTTTCAATCTCTGCAACGGTGCCCTGTTGATTATCGGTATATCGAGGTGCTGAAGTGTTTGTACAATAAATTCTTTACCAATGCAATGAATGACGCTTTCTAACTCCTGGAATGGCACGGACGCGGCATCAATATTAACGGCGAGTACATCACTCCCCTTAGGTTTTCCATCGATATCGTTGCTATGGCGGAATCGTTGGACGATCTGAGCACTATATATATATATATATATATATATATATATATATATATATATATATATATATATATATATATATATATATATATATATATATATATATATATATATATATATATATATAGTGCTCAGATCGTCCAACGATTATATATATAGTGCTCAGATCGTCCAACGAAGCGGCACAGTCGTACCATCCTTTTCTCGAAGCAATTCAGGCCATTTTCGACACTCTATAATTTGGTTGTGGATAAAACAAGAAACCCGAATTTTTAGTCACTAATCGAGTATTATATAAACACGGTATATTTCAAATTTCAGACAATTTGAGCCAGTAGTTTAAGAATGACAACTTGTTAAAGTTTCTGTATTTTGTCACTCACTGACTCACCGATCATCAAAAGTCCAAGGCACTTCTAGTAGACATAGAAGCTTGAAATTTACAATGCAAATAGAGTTTAGTGTCTTAATCATGGGAAAACCTAAATATTTTATAATTTCGGTCCAGTTTTCCAAATACACCAACTGCATGAATAATAGTAGGAGAGCCCATTAGCTTACTTATAGCTATAGATAGCATTGTCGCAGGTACATAACAAAAAGAGCTTGCGAATTTATAAAAAAACGTCTGGAACAGAATATAATTATAAAAATAGGCACAAAATTATTGGGAGGATAGCAGATACGCGCGTAGAACCTCTTTTCTACGAATGACAATTATATTGTGTGTAATGTCATTGTTGACAAAAATAAAAGAATAAATATTTTTATGCAGTATTAAAGAGTCTTAATCTTTTATTATTTGATCAGGTTATGGGCCTCTCCCTGTCTGTTTAATGTAGTATAGTAAAAATTTAAAATATATTAGTTGATTTTGATCTAAAAATTTTGTACACGGTTGCCGAAGTTTTTTATATTTCATCGATATTTTCTTGACAAAATGTCATCAAACGGGTCGTTGGTACAAATTGAAAAACTTACTGGCCGAGATAATTGGACAAACTGGAGTTTCGCAGTACAAGCATACTTGGAACTCGATGATTTATGGGAATGTGTCCAAGGACAAACACAGATCCAAAAAAAGAAACTAATATCATTAGTCGATCCGATAAATTTTATATATATACAAGATGCGACGACGTCAAAACAGATTTGGAAAAATTTAACAAAAGCATTTCAAGACTCTGGTCTACTTAGAAAAGTTGGTTTGTTGCGAGACTTAATTAATACCAATTTGGAAACAAGCATCAGTATAGAAGACTACATTAACAAAATCATGAGCTCAGCTCATAAGCTAAGAAACCTCGGATTCAGTGTTGACGATGAATGGCCCGGGACTTTGATACTAGCAGGTTTATCTGATGAGTACAAACCAATGATTATGGGTATAGAAAGCTCAGGGGTAAAAGTTAGTGCAGACCTAATAAAAAGGAAACTTTTACAAGAAATAAAAGCTACGCCTCGTAATTCAGCTCTGTACATTAATAATAAAATACTCAAGCTAAATTCAAAAATACTCAGCATCAGTCAAAGCCAAAAGGTCCAAGATGCTTCAATTGCAACAAATATGGGCACTTAAGTGAAAATTGTTGGCGTTTAAAAAATAAATCACACAGCAGAAAAAACGATAAAGGTTTTGTAGCAGCTTTCTCGGCCTTGCAACTAAATGATTATATAAACTGGTGTATAGATTCAGGCGCTTCGATGCAAATGACAATGAATAAAGATTTATTAAAGAAGTAAACTATACCACCGATACACACAATCAAAATTGTGTGACAAAAAACATACAGGTCCAAAGCTGTGGTGATGTGATACTGCACGTACCTAATGAAATATTAGTAAAGAATGTTTTACATGTTCCTTAGTTGGCAACAAATTTACTATCAGTTAGTAAAATAATAAAATCTGGTTGTATAGTGGAATTTGATAAATCGGACTGCTCAATATATAATTCAAATAAACAAAAAGTAGCTACAGCAAATTTAATAAATTATACATATATACTAAACATAAATTACGGTAAATATTTGCCACGTCAGTAAAAGCAGAGTCAATTACACATCTATGGCATCAACGTTTAGGTCATCTAAATTATAATGATGTTCACAAGTTACCTAACTGCACAACTGGTGTACAACTTTCATCACAAATAGAAAAGTATGTATATATAACTTGCCTAGAGGAAGCAAACAAGGCAATCATTTCCAAGCAACGGCTCCAGGGCAAGTGAGTGAGGCTAGAGCTAGTCCACACAGACGTATGTGACAAGTTGCTTCGATTGGCGGTGCCAGGTACTTTACAACTTTTATTGATGATTTCTCAAGAAAAGTCTATGTATACATAATTGAAAGCAAAATAGAAGTATTTGAAAAATTTATTGAATATAAAAACCGAGTAGAAAATATAAAACCATCAAAATTTAACGCAGCAATAATGGATTAGAATATACTAATAAAAACTTTGCTAATTATTTAAGGAAGAATGGAATATTACATCAGACTTCAAATCCATACACTCCACAACAGAACGGTCTGAGCGAGAGGATGAACCGGACATTGGTTAAACGAGCAAAGTGCATGATGCTTAATGCTGATTTATCAAAAAATTATGGGGCGGAAGCTGTAACAACTGCTGCATATATAATCAATCGCTGAAAGCGCTCAATTAAGTATGGACCTAAAAAGGCAAGACTTAAGTAACTTAGAATATTTGGTTGTTCTGCTATGGTTCACATACCTAAAGAAAAGCGTCAAAAATTAGATGTGAAATCTCGGGAGCTAATCTTTGTTCGGTACAGCGATTGTGCAAAAGGCTATCGTTTTATAGACCCGAAAACTAATAAAGCAGTAATCAGTCGGGATGTACATTTTTTAGAAGAAAACATAAAAAGTAAAATAGTAGAATCAACTTCTTTTTCAGCACCTGAAACAAAAATAAATAATCTTCTTTCTTTTTTCAAATAATTTCTTCAAATAATCTGAGTAATAATATGACAGATACTTCTAGTAACACAGATTATAAAGATCCACTAGATCCTACATACTTACCAAGTCAGAATGTTGACATATTGCCTGCAAATGAAATATTGATTAAAACCCGTCAACAAAAAAAGTTGCAAACGAATGACGAAAATTCATCATTATACATCTGCATGAATGGTGAATCTGCATCAAGTCTTCTTAATAATGGTCTTCCGAGCTTAGAAGACGCTCTTCAAAATAATGAATCTAAAGAATGGAAACAGGCAATGAAAGAAGAGTACGAGTCACTCATTCTCAATAATACTTCGTCTTTAGTAGATTTGCCTATTGGAAAAAAAAAGCTATTCCATGCAAATGGGTTTTCAAAAGAAAATTTGATCACACTGGAGAAATCACTCGTTATAAGGCTAGACTTGTAATTAAGAGTTATAAGCAGAAAAAAGGAATAGATTACAATGAGATATACGCACCTGTTGTACGATACACGTCGGTTAGATATCTCATAGTTATAGAAAATATAATCTAGAAGTTCATCAAATGGACGCCATTACAGCATTTCTGCAAGGAGATGTTGATGAAGATATTACATGACTCAACCACCCGCTTTTTATCGAGGAGAGAAAGTATATAACAAGCAACATTACAGGTTATTGTGATGCTGATTGGGCCAGTCATTCTGAAGACCATAGATTCTGCACTGGATACGTTTTTATCTTTCAAGGTGTTGCGATAAACTGGTGCTCTAAAAAACAGTCAACTATAGCTCTTTCGAGAACTGAGGCTGAATACATGTCAATGGCCACCGCTGTACAAGAAGCGATATGGCTGAAACAACTAAATGCAGAATTTTGGCCTGAATTATCAGCTATTCCTATTATTATTTATTGCGACAATCAAAGTGCCATTCGTATTTCAGGAAACGAATCATCAACGCAGCAAACACATCGATGTTCGCTATCACTTTATCAGCGAAAATATTATTGCCAAACAAGTTCTAATAAAATACCAAAGAAGTCAAGACATGACTGCGGACATTTTGAGCAAGGGACTGCGTAGACTAAAACATGAAGCTTTCAGTAGAGCGATGGGTCTGCGTTCAGGAGAGAATGTTGGGAGGAACTCGGATATGCGCGTAGTACCTCTTTTCTCCGAATGAAATTATATTGTGGGTAGTGTCATTGTTGATAAAAAATAAAAGAATAAATATTTTTATGCTGTATTAGAGAGTCTTAATCTTTTATTATTTCATCAAAAAGTCATGTTACGGCGAAACATTGACGTGAGTCTCGGTTAGTTAATGGGTCTATCGGTATAGTGCGAAAAGTTGATCCCGAAATTCAAAAATAATTAAGAGAATTTATATTACATTTAATAATGTATCTTATGTTTACGAACTTGGTCCGGTCAAAACTAAATTTGAAATTATTAATAGAGCTATGTTCATCGCTAACAATTTACCATATGTATAGCTAGCATTGGCTATACATAAAAGGTCTAAATCTAAGTAATGCGCTGATGAATATAGGTTTTGCAGTGTTTACTTCCGGTCAAGCTTACGTGACACTTTCGAGAGTTACAAATTTGTGAATACAACAGATTAAAAAGTATTTACCGTCCAGACTTGTCAAAAATTGTGACATCCGAGAAAAAGCCATAGAGACAGGCAGTTGGCTTTGAGAAAAACTGTAGCTGAAGCTCAAGAAGTAGTACCGGAAAAGAAAATGAGAAAGATTCATACAAAAATAAGAGAATATCATAAGACTAAGCCTTTAACAAAATTCTTTAGAATTAAATAGTACCAAAAAGAAGGACTCTTCAAAAAGAAGTGAGATGCCACCAAAAACATTCTGTAAAAAAACCCAAGTCTCGCAGCTCAGTCTTTCTACTGTAAAAGTTGTGAGATGTATGTAATAGCAAGTCGGTTAATCTATTAAGTCTCTACTTAAAGGACCTTCTGTGTTAAGTTATTATCATGGCAATATGAAAATATTTTACGTTTTAAACAAATAGATCGACTTGGACATCGCATAAAAACACAATGAATATGACAATTATATTAGATTCTCTAGTCTATCGCACCTCACGCGATTGAATCTCTCACCTCCAAAACAAGTTATAAATGTATTATCTTTTCCAAGCGACTCATAGGATAGCAACATGGCTCTGAAAGCATTTAAACTAAACCGAGAAGTTGCTACGGGTTTAGTGCAATTACATAATTCACTAATAAATACTCTTTTTCGCCATTCAAATTTCAGAAGCATTAAATTATTTGAAATACTTACCTCAATCATCATATTTGGAAGGACTCTGGTGAGAAATTCGGTTGCTAATACATACTAATAATCGAATTATGCGATGTCCAAGTCGATCTATTTGTTTAAAACGTAAAATATTTTCATATTGCCATGATAATAACTTAACACAGAAGGTCCTTTAAGTAGAGACTTAATAGATTAACCGACTTGGTATTACATATATCTCACAACTTTTTACAGTAGAAAGACTGAGCTGCGAGACTTGGGTTTTTTTACAGAATGTTTTTGGTGGCATATATATATATATATATATATATATATATATATATATATATATATATATATATATATATATATATATATATATATATATATATATATATATATATATATATATATATATATATATGTATATATATATATATATATATATATATATATATATATATATATATATATATATATATATATATATATATATATATATATATATATATATATATATATATATATATATATATATATATATATATATATATATATATATATATATATATATATATATATATATATATATATATATATAATTCTTTTTTTCTCTATATTTAAGTGATAAAATTATCATCAGATTACGTAGTCTATCTCATAACACAATCACTCACATTTTGAATGGAGCATAAACACTTTACTTTGCTCTTGTCCTTTCTTTTATACCGAGCTATCTTGAACACCAATTTGCCTTTACATATTTTTTGTTGTTAGCCCCGTCTCGATGCGTCGTAAATTCGTAATCCCAACAAATTGCTTGCCGGCCACAGTGTACGAGATGCCCGACACTGTATTGGTTTCGCACTTCATTTGACTTATATAGTATGTTCGTATGCCCAATGTTTTGAATGAAGAGAAGATTAATGCTTTTTTCTTCTTTTAAAAAGTTTCTATATGACAGTTCATCACAGTTTTTTTAATCACCAGCTTTTTGACTCTACTATTATATTAATTACGCATTTACAAATATTTATTGTTAAATAAATATTAATAGTTAAATATATTTATTGTTATTTAGAAGATTTTATAATATTAATAGGCAATTAAAAAAAATTATTTAGATCATTTTTGGTCTGTTTGTTCTGTTTGTCTGTATTTGCTCCTTTTTGTAAATTAAATTATAAATATTTACGACCTACATTTAGGTACTATTCGAGCGTTCGCCTAAAGTAATTACTACAGAATAGAAAGGAAATACAAAAACAAAAGAAAAACACAAATGACTTAACAAAACTAAAACATATAAAAGTCAAAGTTATGATATCGATTGCTAATGGAAACTCAGCGAAAAGTAATATCACTTGACATTTCAGTCTCCATAGGCTTTGAGGATAATTTTCTCAAAGTGGAATAAAAACTTATGAAGTATATTTTAAGCCTCGATTGATTAGTTTTATACGTAAAATTGAATTTTGTGGTAAATATATATATTTAATGATATTTTTGGTATTTGTTAATCGGAAAATATGGATCATTGTACTTTTGTTTGATATGTTGTCAATTTTTTTTGTGTTTTTTTTTTTTTTTTTTTTTTTTTTTTTTTTTTTTTTTTTTTTTTTTTTTTTTTTTTTTTTAGCTTCACGCTTTATCCCGCACATAGCAGGGTAGGCAGAGGGAACTGCAGGAACCATAAGAACCTAGTGTTAAGACACTCCGTTACTTAGTCCCTGCTTACTCCGTCCCCACTTTCCGCCGTTTTTCGAGGCATTGCGTGTTGAGTGGCGGAACTCAACGCCGCGCTTTGCCTTAGATGCCAGAGCGAAGAAAATGAAAATAGAAAAATCCATCTTCTCCGACTGGGGATCGAACCCAGTAACCGTCGCGTTACAGGCACACGTTGCGCCTCTGCGCCACGACGGTAATATGTTGTAATGCTTTATGAATTTAGTGACGTATGACAAATAACATAATAGAAAGGGTTTGGAAATAACGTGACACGTTATAAAAGGTAAAACTTTTTAGTATAATCAATTTTCGTCGCTACCAATGGATAATACGATTTTAAATCGCCCCATTGGGAAGGAAATAGAGCTTTGTGAAATTCGCATGTACGTTTTAAAGTTTAGTTTTGTATACTTCAGGGATTTACTTTGTGTTGGATGTACTCCCAGCATTTTGTATTATTTTTTATTTTGTTTCTCGTTTTTCGTTTTCAAAATAGGCAGAGAGAATCCAGTGTGTAGTAGAGATAAGTTAGTCTTTAGCGACTTCTTTTTCTCCACCTTCCGCTAATTTTAGACAAAGCATTGTGCAGAGCACTGTGTATATAAATGTCAATAAACATTTCATCCTCCTCAAGGGATCGAACTCACAAGCTGTCGCGGTGCCTATAGACAGGTGTTGTGCCTATGCCATGACGGTCCTCAGAATATATATTTTGTATCTATACAAAATTTCAAATATTTTCTATATCTAACATATTTTTGTGTTCGAAAATATTTGTACTGTATTATTCATAGTTCATTTTACAGCTTTATTTTACAACTAGAGTAACAATAGATGGTGTGTTTTGAGCCATTAACAGTAGTAGGAACGCGCGCTGTCACATTTGTTCGCCATTTTTATGGGCGCATGTTGTTTAAATAACGTATAGCGCATTTAAAAATTGTTATGTCTTTGAATAATAAGATAAAAAATATTTGTTTTAAATTAAAATACAATTCTCTACTCTGTTACTTCATTTATATATATTTTAAATTATTTCTCTTATTTAAAAAAAAATTCTTCAAATTTACAGTCCTTAAAGTATATTTACAGTGTATTTGTACACGGCAAAAACAGTAGTGAGATCTAAATCTAGTTTGCTAAAAGATCTAGATGTGTCTAGGAAAATCGTCAGTTTATTTAGGTACAAAGTGAATTTCAATGGTACTGTTTGTAGAACATTTTGAATTTGGTCTTATAGTCTGTATACTTGGACTGTAAAAGCGAGTGTCTATGCGCATCTGAGAGGTCACTTAAACTAAACCGCATTGCAAGTATCAACCACTGTTGCAAGCCCATCGTCCAATAACGTGAATCATTCTAGTGGCATATGTATCTTTAAGTAAAGTAAATAGATCATAGGTTAAGTAGACAAAGGGCGGCGTTGAGTTACGAAAAAGCGGAAAACGGGTGACAAAGTGTCTACCACAGTTCCTGAAGTTCCTTCTGCCTACCTTGCTATAAGCGGGATTAAGCGTTAAGTTAAGCAAAAAATAAAGAAACATTTTTGTACTTTTAATTGCTATACTGTATTCCTAGACCTATAGAGCCATGTTATAACTCCCATTTAGTAGACTAAATAGAGACAGTTTATCGATAAAACACTCTGTTTCCCTGCTTTTTGACCAATTTCCAAGACATTGTGTGTAAAAATGCGTAACTGAAGTCTTTGCCCTTTTACCAGATTTTAACTTTTTTTTATGTCTTCATGCGTTATACCGCACATGACAGGGTAAGCAGAGGAAACAGCAGGAATTATAGAAACCTTTTGTTTGTCCCGTCTCGTGCTGGGGTCCGCCTTCCGTATCTTCTTCTTCCACTTCGCTCTGTCCTGGACGTCTTTTTCTTCGAGCTCACAGTTTGCCATGTCATTCTTTACGACACTCATCCACCGTAGTTTGAGTCTGCCCCTTCGCCGTTGTCCGGGTATGTTAAGATTGAGTGTCGTATTGCCAATGTACTCAGGCGGTCTCCTTTTTATATGTCCGTACCATCGCAGCCTGTTTTCCTGCATCTTGTCAGCGACATCGCGTACTCCAAGACTACCGCGCACGTACTCATTGCGGATCTTATCGAGCCTGGTTACTCCCCAGTTTCCAATGCGAAGAGTGTGAAGAAGAAGAAGAAGAAACCCATTGATATGTTTACAGACGATGATTCAAATTTTTTTGTTATCTTTCTTGTCAATTATATTTTATAGAACAACTAGTTTTTAAGCCTCGAATTGGCTAAATTTTAAGTATTGTATACATCATACATAATATATCTATAACAAAAGACAGTTACCATAATAATTCGCAAAGCAACGTACGCCCTCAACCAGCCGTAACGATTTATTGCTGGACGCATGGTTGCGTTGAACTAACAATGTTCAAATCAAAATACATATTTTAGAAGTTTGAGAAGTTCTATAAGATTTGGTTCTTCTTATCTTTTTGATTATTTTAATACTTAATTTAGTAAATCCTAATTCTTGGACAATTTTTTCTTATTTTTTTATTCATGGACGAGGAATGAGAATATATATATATATATATATATATATATATATATATATATATATATATATATATATATATATATATATATATATATATATATATATATATATATATATATATATATATATATATATATATATATATATATATATATATATATATATATATATATATATATATATATATATATATATATATATATATATATATATATATATATATAATATATATATATATATATATATATATATATATATATATATATATATATATATATATATATATATATATATATATATATATATATATATATATATATATATATAACAATGCCCTTATATATAGACAAAAACAAGTATTCCTACACATTATAGTTGTTCGAGCGTTACAGTCGTCCAGCCATGACACGTCTCTTGGTACTTGGTACAAAGTGAGGAAATTCACACTCAATTTTAGATGTAAACGTACCGTTTGAGGTAAAACTAGAACTGTATCTAGATGTTTACATACGTACTGTGCACTACAGTGTGTACTATGCCAAAAATTGGTTGAAGGAATCGTTTAACAACTTTTAAGTAAAGTTATGGTTATATTTGTCGTTTTATACTGACTAAAGAACTTATTTTGGTTAAAGATAATTATTATACGAATTATTTACCATATTATCTCTCGCACCTGTATTTGCATTCTATGATGCTTTACTTTACTTTGCATCCATCTCTTGCGCTTTCTCGTCGGTTCTTGGTGCAGTGTTGGTCTATCTTACCAGGTGTAGAGGTATTTGTTTCCGAGATTCCGGGCACAGCCAACCCCACAAAGATCATGTCTGTATATATCTTATCTACCTTACTATTTACCTACATACTACCTTTTATGTAGGATATTGAAGCTTATATAGGAGCGAGAGGTATAACAGGGAAATCTCTCTATAGCTTACTAAAAGATCTCGGCCTGTCTAGAACTATCACTAATACATTTGTAGAACGTATGTACTTTAAGGGCGGCATTAGCAGAATCATTTCGAATTTGATTAGGTAGTGGGAGGAGCTCGGACAGGGAAGGTGATCGTTAATGTATTTTAAAGGGGCCGCTTTAAACCTACACTTGGGTCGCAAGTCCCAAGCGCTGATCGGAGCTCCTCTTCCTACAACACGATGGGCCCGGCACCCGCACGGTGAATCCATGGTATGCTAAACAGTTTCTTCTCATAGGTAGTTAAATGAGTAACATTTTCTATTTCAATTTTGCACCTCTAAAATCATATAGTTTTAGAGTATTTTTCGTAACTGATCGACTCAATGTGCCCAAATCTTAAAAAATATCCAATACCACAAATTTCATTTACCTTTTTAAGATTTCAAGAATCTTTTTAAAACATTTTGTAGCCGTATCCTTTACTTATATATACATATTAGTTAAATTAACCAACTTGTGGTAATATATCTTTTTATACAATCACTAATAAAAATGGCTCTCTGCGCCATTTTCTTACCAGCAAACTTATGTACAAATAAATCGATAAACAAACTTGCACGTAAAAATAAAATTCTGAACTTGTTACAGAAAATTGAACTTTAATTAGAAACCGCTTAAACTTAAATTGGTAAAGCGTTTAAATGTTAAATTTTAAGATCTATTAAATCTATCGACTTAGTCCTTAATTAAAAATACGAACGAGGTATATGAGTGTCTATGCTTACTTGAAAGAGTGATTATAGAAAAACATCCTTTTCTACAATATGGTTAACGTATATAATTCCCACTCGGAGAAGATGGTTTTTTTTATTTCCATTTTCTTCGCACTGGAAAACTAAGGCAAAACGCGGCGTTAAGTTCCGCCACTCAACACGCAACGCCTCGAAAAAAGTTATTACAGTGTAATTTACAGCTTACAATTTAATAATTTCAACACTTCGTCGGAGTAAACTGCGAAATCACAATTTTCTATATAATAACACAAAGTTGGGAATTTCGGAATAATATTATTTAACGTGTAGTTAAATTTATTATTAAAGACTTTAGGGCTTTCAAGCTTCGAATATTCGAATCGAAGTTACAAAGTCTGTATTGTTTTTATAGTAATATTTTTATTTAATAACAAGCAACCTTCACGCGATATATATATATATATATATATATATATATATATATATATATATATATATATATATATATATATATATATATATATATATATATATATATATATATATATAATATATATTATATATATATATATATATATATATATAATATGTGTCTAGTATATAATTAAATTTGAGTCACTCGTGTCTATACGTACAGCAAATTGCATAAAACGTGCAGCTGCTCTTCATTTTTAATGAAATCTGCTCCTTAAGTTGAAGATACAAAGTTCTTACAATATAATAAAGTTTAAAATTAAACTTAACTTTTCAAACACTACAAAAAAAAATAATACTTTATTGTTAATTGAAATTATAATTAATGAAATCTAAAGTATAATGAAAATCAAAAATGGTTATAATTTAGTGCAGTTAGACAACTTCGTACCTCAATTCATTAGACATTTTATGTCTAGAAAGTAATTTTAGGGTCGTTTCAAATTGAAATTTGCAATTGTGGGTCTAAATATACGACTGTCTCCACAATGTCTATTTGGTTCGGGAATGTAAATAGTTTTGTCGAGTTCAAACAATTGTTGCAAATTACTATAAATTTTGGATGCTTACATTTAATTAAAATTTAATTATTTTTAATCCCCTGCATTTGGTATTGATAGTTAATCTCTTCATCTTAGTGTCGAAACTGTACGTTTTCCCTTTTTTGACATTTTCCACCATATTTTTTTTTACCAGACTATTATTGGTTACATTTTTTGCATAATATGCCTCAATGACGTCATTGGCCATGTCATATGATAAACTATATAAGTACAGATGCCGACGTTATTAAATGTAAATATCACTTTACAAATGGTTTTAGCAGCTAACTCTTGTAGCATGTGTTAAAGTACTTACTCTGCTTTGTCTTTAAATATTTATGTACATATGTAGGTGTTTGTATGTCAGGAATCTCTCATCACTAAGCTCTAAGTTAGATATGTAGAAAACATTATAGGAAAAGAACACAAAAAAATCTAATTTTTAGCAATTTCAAAGTGTTATTAAGGCAATAGTTTACTTTTATTTTTTTCCCGCACATGGCAGGGTAGACAGAGGAAACTGTAGGAACCATAAGAACCTAGTGTTAAGAAACTAGTTGCTTAGTCCCTGCTTTTCATTGTTCCCGCTATTGTACCTTGTTCGAGGCATTCTGTGTTGAGTGGCGGAACTCAATCCAGTTGCCTAGTTTTCAGAGCGAACAAAATGGAAATTAATAAACCCATCTTCCTCAAATTTGAATCGAACCCACAAACTGTCGCGTTTACAGGTAGACGCTACGCCTCTGCGCCACGACGGCCCTCTATTTTGCATTTTTTTATAACTGGTATAAAAACTGAACGTAGCCGAATTTGAACCAGCGCCTCTTGGAAACCGTCGAACCGTATACACTCTCGATTAGTTGCCAAGAGGCGTAAGTTCGAATCTAGTTACGTTTATTTTTTAATATGTTTCTCTAAGTTATATGTAACTCTATATTTTAATTATCGAATATTCATATCGGATTGATAATATCGCCATTTTTTTGTATCCACTGTAATTAAATTGTAATCTCTCCGGAGCTCCGCTTATGTCGTTAATCCTGCATTGTGAAAATTAACTTTGTTAAGCTTAAGGTTCTTTTTTTTTAATTTTTTCCCGCACTGATTTAATTTATTACAGGCTGACTATATTCGTATTATATTGCTTTAATTGGATATTTTTAAAACTTGAATGTTTACAATCGTTTTTTATATTATTGGAGACAGACAGATAAAGTAAACTATTTGATTTTTATATTAAATTATTGAATTAAGTCTCGTTAGAGTATTGTTAATATAAAAATTGTACTTCAATTACTAAGAGAGAGCTTTTGTTTTTTTCTTTTTTGTTTTTAGGGTTGCGTACTCAAGGGGTGAAAGGGGATCGTATTACTATTAGCGTCCACTGTTTGTCTGTCTGTCTTCAGGTCGTATTTTGTTATTTAATAAACCGTGATAGGTAGAAAGCTGATTTTTTTACAAATGACGTACCAAAAAAATATTTAAAAAAAAAAATGTTAAGGGGGGTCCCCATACACTGAATATGTGTGTTTGTTTTATGTATGTATATATATATATATATATATATATATATATATATATATATATATATATATATATATATATATATATATATATATATATATATATAGATATATATAAAGGCTACTTCACAATTTCAAAAAAAAAATATTTCTTAATATCAGTGATGAAAATGGATAAAATGGAAACGTTGTGTTTCTGGTTTATGAATATTTTAATGACAGAAAGCTGTCCTGGTAGATGCATGCAGTGTATTATAGAAACTAAATTTACATATATATTAACACTTTGCAGTGAATTTGCAAGTAAATTAAACTATAAAGTAGATTTATTATAAATGTGTATTAGAAGTACAAATATAAACTTTTTTATGTTACTAAAAAGAACAGAGTAAAAATCATTCTTTCTCTTCCATCATCCATCAATCTCAGCTTAACACTATGCTTTCTTGAACATACTAACAGATTTACTTCCTTTCATAGATATGCATGCTTTACACGTTTTCCCTTATTAAAAGTGATATTTAATATAAAAAAGTATTATGTGTATATAGATAAATATTGACAGTTTGAAGTTTATTACCGATACCACCGGGCTCGTGTCGTGTGACAAAAGGTGTAATCAAATTTGTTAATTGGTTAATTCGCTGGAAACGAGGCTACATTGATATGTTTTATTTTTCATTTCATATATATGTATACACATATATATATATATATATATATATATATAATATATATATATATATATATATATATATATATATATATATATATATATATATATATATATATATATATATATATATATATATATATATATATATATATATATATATATATATATATATATTATATATATACATATATATATATATATATATATATATATATATATATATATATATATATATATATATATATATATATAATATATATATATATATATATATATATATATATATATATATATATATATATATATATATATATATATATATATATATATATATATATATATATATATATATATAACGTCAAGTGTCTTTGTAATTTTCAATATAAAGAAAGATTTGGTACATTATACTCTTCGACCCCTGGCAGGGACTACTGATAATGCAAGACCGTCGTAAAACAGATAGGTGACTGTAATTCATTTTGGAAGTATAAAATACTTGACTATAAAATGTAAACTTTTTTTTTTTTTTTTTTTTAGCTTCACGCTTTATCCCGCACATGGCAGGGTAGGCAGAGGGAACTGCAGGAACCATATGAATCTAGTGTTAAGACACTCCGTTACTTAGTCCCTGCTTACTTAATTCTATTATATAACTTTGCTTACAAACATTATAATAAATAGACGTAGTAAAGACTATATAAAATATTTATTGTGTCTCAGATTTTAGATGACAAAAAAGTGATGGTAGCAGGTTCCGTTCTCGTGGATACTCTTTAGTGGCCAAAGCGCGGCGTTATTTTCTGCTGCTGCGTAATACAGAATGGAGTGCATTAATGGAGTCTTGGCTGATAAAATAAAGTATATTTTTTAAAACATTGTTGTTATAAATTAATTCAAACATACATAGACATAATTACACATATATACGATAAATGGTATATATTATTTATAAATGATATGGAATTTAAACTGCTCGTATTCTCTATATAACGTTTGTATAGATTTCTAAAAACAATTTAATTTATCTCTTTAGTCGCAAGAACTTCTGGTTAGAATTTAATGTTATTTTTTATTGAATTCATCACGCTAAACACATCAGTACAATAAAATAAAATTTGTGAAAAAAGCGTAGTGAAATCTAGATATATTTTTTTATTTGCTCATGTATAAATGACACAACATTTGTTATGGACATGACGCCAGCCATCTGACGAGCGTGGCCGTCTGTTTATTTTATTTATATAAAAATGGAATGAAGGTACTTCATATTTTAAAATAAAGAGAATGTTGGCTTCTTTCTGTCTATTCTTCGCGTAGCTTGACGCCGTAAAATCTGATCAAAATGGGGAAAATATTTTTTTACATATATACATTTTGTTTTTGCCACTTATTTCGGTATGGCAGCGTTGGGTTCCAGCACGTAGCACTCAATTACATGAAGATGTAACCATCGTGTCAAATCAAACACTTGCAAACTATAACATCGCCCTTTCCTATATCTTGTTAATTATGCCCCATTTAAATGGGAAATAACATGAAAAATGAATAATGTGTCTCATTTTCAGTTTTGTTACGAACTAACAGACCATTAAGGCAAAGAACGTCCTCAAATGTGAAGAGCTAATTTATTAACTTTTCACACTGTCTTTACTTTACACTACAAGCGTTTCGTTTTCTTTTTTTTTTCTTGTAGTTGACTCTAATGACAGGATATTGTTATATCTCTCTTTCTCTCTCTCTATTTATGTATGTATGTATGTATGTATGTATATATATATATATATATATATATATATATATATATATATATATATATATATATATATATATATATATTTTAGCTTCACGCTTTATCCAGCACATGGCAGGGTAGGCAGAGGGCACTCCGTTACTTAGTCCCTGCTTACTTCGTCCCCGCTTTCCGCCGTTTCGAGGCATTGCGTGTTGAGTGGCGGAACTCAACGCCGCGCTTAGCCTTAGATGCCAGAGCGAAGTAGAAAAGGAAATAGAAAAATCCATTTCCCCGACTGGGATTCGAACCCAGTAACCGTCGCGTTAAAGGCAGACGTTGCGCCTCTGCGCCACGACGGTCCATATATATATATATATATATATATATATATATATATATATATATATATATATATATATATATATATATATATATATATATATATACATATATATATATATATATATATATATATATATATATATATATATATATATATATATATATATATATATATATATATATATATATATATATATATATATATATATATATATATATATATATATATATATATATATTATGTTAGTTTGTATTTCATTATACTAAAATAACACATATAAGGTTAACTTATTTTCGCAATTTCATATTAAGTTCGTTATTGTATGGTTACTAACTGATATTGAAAGCGAGCCAAATGTAATACTCATAATAATATGCATAATAATATGCAATAGGACGAAAGTTGGCGTTCTTGGAAATTTGGAGGTACTAAAGTATTTTAATTTAACGTGCATCTATGCACGTAATGACGTTATGACTTGGACTTTATTTATTATTATTTATATTAGTTATTCTGCATTTACCATGTACTGACACTACTATACAAAGATTACATTCATATATAAATTTTAATACTCACTATACAAGCAGAAACGATCTTTACAAATTTTTATTCAAGAATTTCACTTAAAATTCCAGCGTTTGAGATATTGTTTTAAGATGCCTACGTTACGAGCTGTTAGTACGTAATTGCAGAAGCTTTTAACAAAATTCTAAGTTTTCTTAGGTTTGTTTGCAAACGCTTTGATAAAGCACCCTGTTGCCGTTCGCATAGTAGGGTTGCCTAAGAGACATTGTCCTCTACTTTACAATAAACAAGCCATTTTATATAAAACATGAAGGTTTCGTTCCATGTAAAACATGATTTGTAACTTGTAGTAGAATCCCTATTTTCCTATTTCGTAAAAATGTCGTATATTTAATTATTTAGTGGGAGGAGCTCGAAGGTGAAAATTA
>JAZFAU010001015.1:25000-27648 GCA_037178615.1 Dione vanillae
TATATATATATATATATATATATATATATATATATATATATATATATATATATATATATATATATATATATTATATATATATATATATATATATATATATATATATATATATATATATATATATATATATATATATATATATATATAGATATATATATATAGATATATATATATATATATATATATATATATATATATATATATATATATATATATATATATATATATATATATATATATATATATATATATATATATATATATATATATATATTATATATATATATATATATATATATATATATATATATATATATATATATATATATATATATATATATATATATATATATATATATATATATATATATATATATATATATATATATATATATATATATATATATATATATATATATATATATATATATAGATATATATATATATATATATATATATATATATATTATATATATATATATATATATAATATATATATATATATATATATATATATATATATATATATATATATATATATATATATATATATATTCATTTTTTTCTTACCTTTGGAATCACTTTGTCTACTGTTTTATATCTTAAGAAGGAAGTTAAACTTACTTTTTATATTTCAAGGAGTAACTTAAAAGTTGCTCTACAACCCTATTTTTAAATGAAAGTTTCATAAATATCGATTAGCTGTTCTAGGGAACAGCTTGGATAAACATAAAGAGAGACAATTAAAATAAAATTCAATACTTATATACATTTACTACTACATAGCTGAAAACATTTTATAAATATAGTTACTTTTAAATAATAAACAACTCCTTTATTTATGTATATGTATGTATACTTTCAATCATTTATTGAATACCATTTAAACCCACGCACTAAAATAGTGACAAAATGATATTGTTTAATTTATATACAAAATCAAAGCTAAAATGTGGGCAGAAACAGTTGAGATATGGACCCTCTTATAACACCCTTTATTATTATTCGATGCCTCTATATTAAAGTCTAGCACCCCTTGTATAAATAATGCATGTTTTACTATCTATTCATAAAATAAATTTCATACCCCTATAGTTAAATTACTGCGAATGGTTTCATTAATTAAATTATTGACGTAAT
Source organism: Dione vanillae (assembly GCA_037178615.1). NCBI lineage: Eukaryota > Metazoa > Arthropoda > Insecta > Lepidoptera > Nymphalidae > Dione > Dione vanillae. The sequence goes on from JAZFAU010001015.1 coordinate 26,141, forward strand.
AAGAAATCTGTTTAGAGTGAATCTAGTTGGTGGTTTGGAGTTCAATAAATATTCTTTTTTTGTAGGCAGAGGGAATCGTAGATAAATAGAATATGTAGTGTTAAAACACTCTGTTACTCAGTTTTTGTCCATCGAGGCGTGTAGAGTGGCGAAAATTAGCGTTGTACTTTGCAATTTAAATTTTTTATCATTTTCAAAGTGTTTGAGGACCGTTATGGCGCAGAGGCGCAACGTTTGCCTGTAACGCGACGGTTTCTGGGTTCGATTCCCAGTCAGGGAAGATGGATTTTTCCATTTCCATTTTCTTCGCTCTGGCAGCTAGGCAAAGCACAGCGTTGAATTTCGTCAAAAGGGCGGAAAGTGAAGACGGAGAAAGCAGAGACTAAGAAACGGAGTGTCTTAACACTAAGTTCATAAGGTCTATGCTGTTCCCTCTGTCTACCCTGCCATGAGCGGGATAAAGCGTGATGCTATAAAAAGTCTTTATTTGCAACGCAGCGTGATTTCAATCTACGACTCTTGAAAACCATCCAAAATTAATGTTTTTTTTTTTCTTTTATATACTTTCTTTAAGTAATTTTAAATATGAACAAAGCATAGTTTTAAAGAGTAGGTTTTGACTGTTGAACTCGCCAGCTTTGTCCATTTTCCATGTAAAAAAGATATGTAGGTAACATATGCATTCTAATACTACTTCCAAATAAGTATAAAAACATATTTGCTTTGTAGACGGGTCTTATCGCGATAATCTTTACGTATTACAATACCTTTATTGCCCGACGTTTCGGTGAAGTTGCATTCACCGTGGTCACGAGCTGACCAGTCAGCTCGTGACCACGGTGAATGCAACTTCACCGAAACGTCGGGCAATAAAGGTATTGTAATACGTAAAGATTATCGCGATAAGACCCGTCTACAAAGCAAATATGAATAAATTACATCGCGAAAGTTTAAAATATAAAATTGCAAACCGATACGGGCCGGATTTTGTTTATAGTCAGCTCGTGACCACGGTGAATGCAACTTCACCGAAACGTCGGGCAATAAAGGTATTGTAATACGTAAAGATTATCGCGATAAGACCCGTCTACAAAGCAAATATGAATAAATTACATCGCGAAAGTTTAAAATATAAAATTGCAAACCGATACGGGCCGGATTTTGTTTATACAGTCAGCTCGTGACCACGGTGAATGCAACTTCACCGAAACGTCGGGCAATAAAGGTATTGTAATACGTAAAGATTATCGCGATAAGACCCGTCTACAAAGCAAATATGAATAAATTACATCGCGAAAGTTTAAAATATAAAATTGCAAACCGATACGGGCCGGATTTTGTTTATACAGTCAGTCAGCTCGTGACCACGGTGAATGCAACTTCACCGAAACGTCGGGCAATAAAGGTATTGTAATACGTAAAGATTATCGCGATAAGACCCGTCTACAAAGCAAATATGAATAAATTACATCGCGAAAGTTTAAAATATAAAAAAGTATAAAAACGCC
>JAZFAU010001016.1:0-27609 GCA_037178615.1 Dione vanillae
TCAGTTATTGCAATTAATTGACAGAATTCATCTACGAGACAATGGGGAGGCTGTTATGGATTAGTAAGTCTAGCAATATACATCGGGACGGAAAGAAAGCAGTGACTAAACAACGGAGTATTCTTAATACTAGGTTCGTATGGTTCCTGCAGTTCCCTCTGCCTACCCTGTCATGTGCGGGATAAAGCGTGAAGCTATAAAAAAAAATGTAAATTGTTTTACATTTTTATAGATGTAACGCGGCGTATATTACGGGTAGTAAAGTACATTTTTTTAATTACATACAAAAAAAGTTGAGTTTTTCGTGTATCCACCTCGAAATAATAAGATAAATATACCTATTATTAAAAATAAATTAATATAAAATATCATTCTCAACTAGTATTGAGGCTCCATATATTTTTGTTATAGTGAAAATCTTGCTTAAACTGTACTGCAACTTTAACTAAGACTAGTCGAGAACTATCCAAGCGGTCTCGTGAAATAACCTACACTTATAGAACTGTTACAACTTGTTTTTGTAGTTAGCACATTAAGAGACTGTTATAATAAATATTAAATGGCATACGAGTGATGATTTCTTTTACATTCTCATTGTGCCCACTTAAAGCGGAGCAAACTTCACGGTGCATCCTGCAATAGCGGGGTAGGCAGTTAGAAAGTAGTGTCGAGACATTTCCTTTTTTTAATTCAGTAATTTCTAAGTAAATTCATTACTGCAAGGTGATTCCCAACTATCACATTTGCAGTCGTACGCTGCCCGACTATGCCATGAGCCTCAAGCGGCATTGACATTGCCAAGCAAGGCTTGCCTAGTTGGCGCTGGCGAAGAAATGAAAATGAAAATAATCCAACCACCCAGAGCGGGAATCAACCCACAAACCATCACGTTTACAGGCAGACACCGACCCTCTGCTCGACGACGTTCTTTCAAACTGAAAATTACTAATAAAATATTAATAATTTTTAATCAGACAATCAACATGGTATCAAACCTAATACTTAAGGAAAACATACAAGATATATGTAAAAATATATCATGTGTGTACATAACCTTTGGAATATGTACCTTTTCGTTATTATTTTTAATATGAAAGAAGTTTGTTAAAGAGAAATAGTAAAATAAAGGTGTTATTTTTCTGTACTGTAGTTTTTCTTTCAATATTTTGTGATAGAAGAGGGTACTCTATCTCTGAGAAGTAACACTACTTGTCTGCTTGAGAGGAACCGTAGGCGGCAATGACGTCTTCTGCGGGGCTTCAACCTCAGCTTGTGGTCGTCAAACGTTCTGGAATAAAGTATATGATTATCTGTATGTTTATTACAATGTATAACGAAAATAAAAAAATATATATATAATGCTAAGAAACAAATGTAAACGTAGCAGGACGCCATCCTGTGCTTTTTATGTATACCAAAAATACTTTAGCCAATAAAAGAAAATCCACAACGGATTTAAGATTTCCCACTGGAGCACTTACGGTTATGAATAAAATGTGTTATGAGATAAAACATAAAGTTCTATCTAAAAATATATGATAGTATAATGATATTTTATCTGTGGAACTAAATGTTATAAAGCTTTTTTGGGAAGTCTATGGTTATTATATATCTTATTTTGACATAAGATCATCAGTCATAATTCAGCTACAATTTTTGAGCTCCTTGACTTTCGGCTTCCGGCTCTCCGCAGCAGAATCTGTCTTCTGAACCGGTGATATCTTTCTATACGACTACTATTGTAACGTTTTTGTAATGGCCAAAAAGAATAAATAATTTTATTTTTCTAAGCCACATGTATTGAAATAAATCGAAATATTTAACGCTTTGCAACTCATTTTGTTGTTATCTTTATTTGTTATTAGATTTTGAATCCCCTCTAGTGCACATTCAAAGTTTTCACGTTATAACACGTCGTTCTTATATTACTGTTAACAATTTATTTTATTTTACTATCATATTACAATTTGTATCATTATTATTTATAGAACATCTAAAATTAGATCATATGTACACACTTTATTAAAAAGTTTTATTTTAGCATAATCGTAAAATCGTAGCGCAGAGGCGCAACGTGTGCCTGTAACGCGACGGTTTCTGGGTTCGATCCCCGGTCGGAGAGATAGATTTTTATATTTCCATTTTCTTCGCTCTGGCAAAACTAGGCAAAGCGCGGCGTTGAGCTCCACCACTCAACACGCAATGCCTTGAAAAAGGCGGAAAGCGGGGACGGAGAAAAGCAGGAAATTTTAGCAATATTAAAAAGGAATAAAAAACAAAACAAAAGTAGTTTATTATATAAAAAATAACTTAACACTTTGCTCTCTTAACAAAATAACAGCTATCATTTTAAATGTTATACTTACACTATTTCTTACTACAACACAACGGGCATAATATATATATATATATATTATATATATATATATATATATATATATATATATATATATATATATAATCATATATATATATATATATATATATAGAATATATATATATATATATATATATATATATATATATATATATATATAATATATATATATATATATATATATATATATATATATATATATATATATATATATATATATATATATATATATATATGATATGTGTATATATACAATATATTTATAGAACATCTAAAATTAGATCATATGTACACACTTTATTAAAAAGTTTTATTTTAGCATAATCGTAAAATCGTAGCGCAGAGGCGCAACGTGTGCCTGTAACGCGACGGTTTCTGGGTTCGATCCCCAGTCGAAGAAGATAGATTTTTATATTTCCATTTTCTTCGCTCTGGCAAAACTAGGCAAAGCGCGGCGTTGAGCTCCACCACTCAACACGCAATGCCTTGAAAAAAGGCGGAAAGCGGGGACGGAGAAAAAACAGGAAATTTTTAGCAATATTAAAAAAGGAATAAAAAACAAAACAAAAGTAGTTTATTATATAAAAAATAACTTAACACTTTGCTCTCTTAACAAAATAACAGCCATCATTTTAAATGTATACTTACACTATCTTACTACAACACAACGGGCATAATATATATATATATATATATATATATATATATATATATATATATATATATATATAATATATATATATATATATATATATATATATATTATATATATATATATATATATAATATATATATATATATATATATATATATATATATATATATATATATATATAATATATACTATATATATATATATATATATATATATATATATATATATATATATATATAATATATATATATATATATATATATATATATATATATATATATATATATATATCTATAATATATATATAGTATATATATATATATATATATATATATATATATTATATATATATATATATATATATATATATATATATATATATCTATATATATATATATATATATATATATATATATATATATATATATATATATATATGATATGTGGTATATATACACATATATTAATTCTATTATTTCTAGAGATTTGGGATTTATTGAAATAAAAATTTGGCAACTACCCCAGTTATATACACCATAGTAACACTAACTAGTTTGAAACATTGTGTGTTGAAATCAGAACTCAACTTCTCGACGTATATCAGAATAACCAAATAAAAATAATTCCTATGAAAGAAATATTTGACGCGAAACCCTCGTTATGCGTATGAAACACACTTGACCGATTTTCTCATAAATAATTCTATGTAATTTTTATATATATAACATAATATTTTAATAACTTAATTTCATAATTTAATTTCAAAATTCGATTTCTTACTTTTAAATATATACCGCGGTCTCTCAGTCCAATGAGAGTTACTCAGATACAAGTGAAACTAATAAAGCATATTAAAAATACTTAATTTAACTAGCGTTTTCAACAACACCATCGACACACACTAATGAGGGAAGTTCCTACGCTTTATATCGCGAGCGAAATATTTTATTGACTCTGATTGATATGCAGAGCTTTAGATGGGACAGATTTTAATGATGACGCAGCTTTTTTGAAAGATTCATATTTACAAGAAACAAATGCTTTTGAGAATAATGTGGTGTAATGAGACACTATCTAACTGTAAACGATGAAATGATACATTTAAATCTTCACTGTTTTACAATTTCCCAAAAGTTAGTCATAGAGTAAAAAAATATACTCGTATATTCAATTTTTTTTTACTTACAATGTTCACAAAACTACACCGAGGGATGCGCCGATTCATTTGTTGGACAAAAGTAGATCCATGATTGATACAACATGATACTGTTATTATTTTAGAAATGAATTGCAATAAGAAAAAGAGCTACCTAGACTAGATAAGAATAATCTTGTGAAGAACAAAGAAATCACCAAATTGACAACAAAATGAACTAAGCATGTAAAATAGCACACAATATAAAAAGTTAAACAAAATAATGGTACAAAATAGGTTCTGATAAAATGTCATGTCAAATTACATCTATCGGTGTCTCTCTGAAAATCCTAGGAAATATATATTTCTAGTGAGTATTGGAAGATACCTGAATCACAATATAAAATAACGAACATTTTGGGTTTTTTTTTCAAACGAAACAGAACTAGTCACCGCGCACCCTAGTCATCTTAAGTTAGAATCTTTTTATTTATCGCAAATCATACGAAGAAAAATAATTATGTGATAGATATATGAATAGGTAATCAAACGATAAATATAATATTCTAAATATAGCACGTTGGTTATTTTAATTCCATGTAACTCGAGAGATACTGATTGTATAATACTTATATATATATATATATATATATATATATATATATATATATATATATATATATATATATATATATATATATATATATATATATATATATATATATATATATATATATATATATATATATATATATATATATATATATATATATATATATATATATATATATATAACATATAACACGCAATGCCTTGAAAAAAGGCGGAAAGCGGGGACTTTTAATGATGTTGCAGCTTTTTTGAAAGATTCATATTTACAAGAAACAAATGCTTTTGAGAATAATATGGTGTAATGAGACACTATATAACTGTAACCGATGAAATGATACATTTAAATCTTATTTTTTTTTGATAAACTGTTTTACAATTTCCTAAAAGTTAGTCATAGAGTAAAAAAATATATTCAATTTTTTTTAACTTACAATTTTCACAAAACTACACCGAGGGACGCGCCGATTGATTTGTTGGACAAAAGTAGATCCATCATTGACACAACATGATACTGTTATTACTTTTAGAAATGAATTGCAATAAGAAAAAGAGCTACCTAGACTAGAGAAGAATAATCTTGAGAAGAACAAAGAAAATCACCAAATTGACAACAAAATGAACTAAAGCATGTAAAATAGCACACAATATAAAAAGTTAAACAAAATAATGGTACAATATAGGTTCTGATAAAATGTCATGTTAGATTGCATCTATCGGTGTCTCTCTGAAAATCCTAGGAAATATATATTTATAGTGAGTATTGGAAGATACCTGAATCACAATATAAGATAACACACATCTTGGGATTTTTTTCAAACGTTTCTTAACTTACAGTCTTTTTATTTATCGCATATCATACGAAGAAAATAATTATGTGATATATATATATATATATATATGAATAGGTAATCAAACGATAAATATTATATTCTAAATATAGCACATTGGTCATTTAAATTTCATGTAACTCGAGAGATACTGGTTGTATAATACTTCTAGTCAGAACCATGTTCAGAATAAATAATAATACAAACTAATTGATTTTGTGAAGAGGAAAAAAATAATTATATTTTTTGTCATCTACAGAATTGTATAAAGCTATTATATGTATACAGTAATTATCACATAACTCTATTAAGCCGTTCTTCAAGCATTCATTTTTAAGGCTTTGTTTATTTCGTAATGTCGAAAATAATACGAGTATATAAGCAGTGTTATCGTATAGTAATTGTTTTAACTAAAGGATATTTTAATTTCAATTAAAACATAAGGCCTAGAGCAAATGTTATTTAGTTTCTGTTTCATCTAATAGGAAATAAACGATCGAACCCAAAACTTTCCAACTTTTGGGCTCAATTTGTTGACTTTATCAGAATTAATTGTTAAAATATACGTTTTTCGACTAGTTATATTAGATACGATAAAGAGATAAAAACGTTTTGTCTTTCACATAATCTAAAACCGTTATCCAAATTAAAAGCAGAAATTATATTTATGCCAATAATATAAAGTGGAAAGCTTCTTGGCTTTAAAAGGCTAATGTCAGGCACCAGTAATAGGACTAGTAATTGAAAACATGTTTTTATATTGTATTGTAGTCCATTTCGATTATAAGCACGTTCAGTCTAGGATCTACGACGGCTATATATTATGATCTTAAGCGTTTCTAAGTAACCCTTTGTAATTACGGTCTGAATTCATTAGAATATTTCTTTTTGACTGTTTTCATTTGACTGTAAAGCGGATGGTACATATATTGTTTTTGCTTTTTTTATTTATTTATTTACACTCTGTATACTTAGGAAAAAGAAGGAGTAAGCTCAAGGATCAAGGCTAGTATTAAAACACTGTTCCCCGTTTTTCCATAAGGTTAAAGTGTAAATAACTTGTTATTTTTAGTTAATTATATTTATAATGTAATAAAAACATTGTTCAGTTACACTGACTGACTGACTAAATCAATAATGCCAAATATTTCTTTCATAGGAATTATTTTTATTTGGTTATTCTGATAATACGAGTCGAGAAGTTGAGTTCTGACTAAAACACACAATGTCTCAAACTAGTTAGTGTTACTATGGTGTATATAACTGGGGTAGTTGCCAAATTTTTATTTCAATAAATCCCAAATCTCTAGAAAATAATAGAATTAATATATGTGTATATATACCACATATCATATATATATATATATATATATATATATATATATATATATATATATATATATATATATATATATATATATATATATATATATATATATATATATATATATATATATATATATATATATATATATATATATATATATATATATATATATATATATATATATATATATATATATATATATATATATATATATATATATATATATATATATATATATATATATATATATTATGCCCGTTGTGTTGTAGTAAGAATAGTGTAAGTATAACATTTAAAATGATGGCTGTTATTTTGTTAAGAGAGCAAAGTGTTAAGTTATTTTTTTATATAATAAACTACTTTTGTTTTGTTTTTTATTCCTTTTTTAATATTGCTAAAATTTCCTGTTTTTTCTCCGTCCCCGCTTTCCGCCTTTTTTCAAGGCATTGCGTGTTATAATATATATATATATATATATATATATATATATATATATATATATATATATATATATATATATATATATATATATATATATATATATATATATATATATATATATATATATATATATATATATATATATATATATATATATATATATATATATATATATATATATATATATATAACATATAACACGCAATGCCTTGAAAAAAGGCGGAAAGCGGGGACGGAGAAAAAACAGGAAATTTTAGCAATATTAAAAAAGGAATAAAAAACAAAACAAAAGTAGTTTATTATATAAAAAAATAACTTAACACTTTGCTCTCTTAACAAAATAACAGCCATCATTTTAAATGTTATACTTACACTATTCTTACTACAACACAACGGGCATAATATATATATATATATATATATATATATATATATATATATATATATATATATATATATATATATATATATATATATATATATATATATATATATATATATATATATATATATATATATATATATATATATATATATATATATATATATATATATATATATATATATATATATATATATATATATATATATATCTATATATATAAAAATGAATTGCTGTTCGTTAGTCTCGCTAAAACTCGAGAACGGCTGAACGGATTTATCTTATCTTGGTCTTGAATTATTCGTGGAGGTCTAGGGAAGGTTTAAAACGTGAGAAAAATTCGAATAATTGCCGGGAAAATCCTCAAAACAGCATTTTTCTATTTCCCATACAAACGTTTTCTAAATAAAATGGAGAGTCAATTTGTAATTTATTACCGCTGTATAAAGTTCAAATTCGCGTGCGCGTTGGAGGATCAAATATTGCGTTCTGAAACTCAACAGAAGAAAATTGCATAGTCTCAAAATACATTGTACTGCAATCATAATATTTGACATTAGATTTGACAACCAACTAATATGTCAATCCATCCTGTCGCATTTCAGAGCATGGAAAAAAGTATTACGATATTATATCTATATTTGTGGATACGTGCGCGAGAACTTTCTTTACTTTGGTGATCCTTTGTGATAGTGACATTCCAAGTAATGTGCTTTTTTTTGTGATACTTTACTGCTAAATAAGCGGGAAATTTTCTCACTTTGATTAATTACAATTAACGATGCCGAGGAGAAGACGACCTGACTTAGGTCGTCGTAGTCAATCAAATGTGCGAAGAGCTACCTCACTTGCTAACCGCACTGATGACCAGAGACAGACAGATCAAGAAAATAGTCGTATTGCTATGTCAGAATTGCGTTCTTTAGTGAGTGGCAATATAGGAGATAGGCTTAGAATGCAACGAGTTCGTACACATCAAACACATCAATAGCAAGCTAGACATAATGAAAGAAGACGCAGAGCTCCAGTGATTCTTGAACGAGCTGCATTCCACTATGATCCGGTAATTGATTATTGTGCCGACAAGTCGGTAACAATTGGGGAAATGAAAACAATTTGTAAATTTTGTAAGGCGTTAAAATACACTGGTGAATCTACTGGATTTTGTTGTGCTGAAGGCAAAGTAAAATTGCCACAATTGGTCCCACCACCAGATCCTTTACGCTCTTTAGTTTCTGGGATTGGAAATGATTCTAAACACTTCTTGACCAACATTCAGAAATATAACAACTGTTTCCAGATGACATCATTTGGTGCTACACATATTATACAAGACAATTTTATGCCCACTTTCAAGGTATTATATAAGAATATTTTTTTATATTATTCAAGTTTGTACTAAAATATATATATCGAAAATAATTAATGGACAAATTTTTAAAAATTACAGATACAAGGACAAATTTATCACTTACTGGGAACTCTGTTACCACTACCTGATGCAGATCATCAATTTTTACAAATTTATTTTATGGGCAATTCAGATGCGGAAATTAATAATCGTTGTGCTCACAATCCCACAGTGAAGAGAACCATTGTCCAACAGTTACAAATGTTTCTTCATCAGAATAACAACTTAGTAAACATGTTCAAAATAGCATTGGATCCGATGCCATCTGATAGCCATAATATTATTATTCGAGCTGACAAAACACCTGCCAGTGAACACACAAGGAGGTTCAATTCACCTACCATTGATGAAGTGGCTGTTGTCATTGTAGGAGAAAATTTACAATCTAGAGATATTGTGCTTCATCGTCGGAATAGTGATTTAAAACGTGTATCTGAAACACACAGGAGTTATGATGCACTACAACATCCTTTGATCTTCTGGCAGGGGGAAGAGGATACCATTTTAATATCAAAATGGTAAATCAAGTAACAGGTAAATGAATTGAACAAGATTAAATAAATAACATTTTTAAATTCAATTCATCTAAGTAACAATGTAAACATTTATAATTTTTGATTGCAGGTGCTAAAACCAACAAAAAAGTTAGTGCTATGAATTTCTATTCATACAGACTCATGATCCGTCAAGGTGAAGTAAATCACATTTTCATGTGTCAACGACTTTTTCATCAGTTTGCAGTTGACATGTATGTCAAAATTGAGACTGAACGATTGACATACATCCGTTTGAACCAACGACGGCTACGGTCAGAGGAATACATCCATCTCCGCGATGCTATAAATGCTGATGGCAATGTGAATAATGTAGGAAGAATGACAATTTTGCCAGCTACTTATATCGACACCGTAATGAACCAGGATGACGTAATCAAATATCCCACTGAGTTTTTGAATTCACTGGAATTGCCTGGATTACCACCTCACAATTTATAATAGTTAAAAGTGGGATTAGTTGTTATCATGCTGCGTTACATTAATCAACCTCGACTATGCAATGGAACAAGACTGGCTGTGAAAAGACTAATGAATAACGTCATTGAGGCGACAATCATAAAAGGAAAATACAAAGGAGAGGATGTCTTGATCCCGCGGATATCGATGATACCAACGGACTTACCATTCGATTTTAAACGCTTACAATTTCCAGTACGTCTGGCCTTTGCGATGACCATAAATAAATCGCAAGGACAGTCGTTAGAAGTTTGTGGAATCAACTTGGAATTTCCCTTTTTCGCGCATGGACAATTATACGTCGCGTGTTCGCGCGTCGGAAAACCGTCTTCTTTGTTTATTTACGCACCACAAAGCAAAACAAAAAATATAGTTAATGAGAAAGCTTTAAATTAATTAACAGACTGTATTTTAATAGTGTGTGTCTGTGAATATCAAATTTAAACCTTATAAATAGCCAGTATTTCAGGAAAACTCTTTTTTCTAAGTAAGCAACATGATGTATCGAAAATAATAATAAAACTTCCTGCTTTATTCAATAAATTCTTTTTTATTAAATACGAATTCGATTTGTTTGTTTTAAAATCATTTTATACAAAAGATTTGGTATTTTATTTATCGATGAGGCAGTACAAAGTCTGCCGGGTCAGCTAGTATATATATATATATATATATATATATATATATATATATATATATATATATATATATATATATATATATATATATATGATATGTGGTATATATACACATATATTAATTCTATTATTTTCTAGAGATTTGGGATTTATTGAAATAAAAATTTGGCAACTACCCCAGTTATATACACCATAGTAACACTAACTAGTTTGAGACATTGTGTGTTTTAGTCAGAACTCAACTTCTCGACTCGTATTATCAGAATAACCAAATAAAAATAATTCCTATGAAAGAAATATTTGGCATTATTGATTTAGTCAGTCAGTCAGTGTAACTGAACAATGTTTTTATTACATTATAAATATAATTAACTAAAAATAACAAGTTATTTACACTTTAACCTTATGGAAAAACGGGGAACAGTGTTTTAATACTAGCCTTGATCCTTGAGCTTACTCCTTCTTTTTCCTAAGTATACAGAGTGTAAATAAATAAATAAAAAAAGCAAAAACAATATATGTACCATCCGCTTTACAGTCAAATGAAAACAGTCAAAAAGAAATATTCTAATGAATTCAGACCGTAATTACAAAGGGTTACTTAGAAACGCTTAAGATCATAATATATAGCCGTCGTAGATCCTAGACTGAACGTGCTTATAATCGAAATGGACTACAATACAATATAAAAACATGTTTTCAATTACTAGTCCTATTACTGGTGCCTGACATTAGCCTTTTAAAGCCAAGAAGCTTTCCACTTTATATTATTGGCATAAATATAATTTCTGCTTTTAATTTGGATAACGGTTTTAGATTATGTGAAAGACAAAACGTTTTTATCTCTTTATCGTATCTAATATAACTAGTCGAAAAACGTATATTTTAACAATTAATTCTGATAAAGTCAACAAATTGAGCCCAAAAGTTGGAAAGTTTTGGGTTCGATCGTTTATTTCCTATTAGATGAAACAGAAACTAAATAACATTTGCTCTAGGCCTTATGTTTTAATTGAAATTAAAATATCCTTTAGTTAAAACAATTACTATACGATAACACTGCTTATATACTCGTATTATTTTCGACATTACGAAATAAACAAAGCCTTAAAAATGAATGCTTGAAGAACGGCTTAATAGAGTTATGTGATAATTACTGTATACATATAATAGCTTTATACAATTCTGTAGATGACAAAAAATATAATTATTTTTTTCCTCTTCACAAAATCAATTAGTTTGTATTATTATTTATTCTGAACATGGTTCTGACTAGAAGTATTATACAACCAGTATCTCTCGAGTTACATGAAATTTAAATGACCAATGTGCTATATTTAGAATATAATATTTATCGTTTGATTACCTATTCATATATATATATATATATCACATAATTATTTTCTTCGTATGATATGCGATAAATAAAAAGACTGTAAGTTAAGAAACGTTTGAAAAAAATCCCAAGATGTGTGTTATCTTATATTGTGATTCAGGTATCTTCCAATACTCACTATAAATATATATTTCCTAGGATTTTCAGAGAGACACCGATAGATGCAATCTAACATGACATTTTATCAGAACCTATATTGTACCATTATTTTGTTTAACTTTTTATATTGTGTGCTATTTTACATGCTTTAGTTCATTTTGTTGTCAATTTGGTGATTTTCTTTGTTCTTCTCAAGATTATTCTTCTCTAGTCTAGGTAGCTCTTTTTCTTATTGCAATTCATTTCTAAAAGTAATAACAGTATCATGTTGTGTCAATGATGGATCTACTTTTGTCCAACAAATCAATCGGCGCGTCCCTCGGTGTAGTTTTGTGAAAATTGTAAGTTAAAAAAAATTGAATATATTTTTTTACTCTATGACTAACTTTTAGGAAATTGTAAAACAGTTTATCAAAAAAAAATAAGATTTAAATGTATCATTTCATCGGTTACAGTTATATAGTGTCTCATTACACCATATTATTCTCAAAAGCATTTGTTTCTTGTAAATATGAATCTTTCAAAAAAGCTGCAACATCATTAAAAGCTCTGCATTTCAATCAGAGTCAATAAAATTTTCACTCGCAAAATAAAACGTAGGAACTTCCCTCTGTAGTGTTAATGGCCGATCGTGTTATTGAAAACGCCAGTTAAATTAAGTATTTTTAATACGCTTTTATTAGTTTCACTTGTATCTGAGTAACTCTCCTTGGACTGAAAAACCGTGGCTTATATTTAAAAGTAAGAAATCGAATTTAAAATTAAATTATTAAATTAAGTTATTAAAATATTATGTTATATATATAAAAATTACATAGAATTATTTATGAGAAAATCGGTCAAGTGCGTTTCATACGCATAACGAGGGTTTCGCGTCCATATCATGGTTGTAGGTGAACGAAAGTCATCCGTTCATAACACGTCCTCTGTCAACGTCCGGTGTCGATGACTGGCGCGATTTATATTACTGCCTCACCTAAATCAAGGTATATAGTGGAAATATATAGGATGGAATATACTAAAGGTGAAACTGTACTATTTCATTTCATATTCGTAGCAAGATAGCGCAAGTATTGACGCGTACGTGCGGTATGTAGTGCATTCGATTGCCACTTAAGAGATATATTTTGTGCCCACTCAAGTGAATTATTTTCGTTTCCTTGCACTCGTAAAAAGACGAAATATGACATTGATATCTGAAGATGCTGATGATGATGAAGGATCTGGTTATTTGGGACTTATGGCAGGCAGGCAGACATCTGTCTGTCTATCACTAAACACCTATGTCATGTCACCCACTAAACACCTGCTGGTGCTTCTTACATGTTGCAGCTATGATTGCCAAAGAGTTCTTATGTTACCTTGCAGACATGTGTTATTATAAAGAACAACAAATTGACTGACTCCATCCACAACTGATTATTATTGATTATATTAAGGTGTATAGTGTTTTAATTATTGAAACATTGCATAATTAGTTTCAAATCAGAAGAAGCATCTGTTCTGTACTAGTACAAATAATAAGTCAGCATCAATGTCAATTATGCGTTCTAATCAAAACAATTTTCAATATGGAATGTTAAAAGCTCATAATTATACATATACTTCAAATGCGCTCTATGACATTACGCGGCGTTGTGTTCTGCATCTCAATTTAATAGAATTGGACAGAAATATACATATCTTAAGCATTATAAATATTTAAATAACTTCTATACAGCCGATTGTGTTAAACAAAATAAAGGTGTGTGTACCTTTAGAGGTAAAGCGGTGTAGTCCGAGAGAAAAATCTATCTTGTTAAGCCTACTGTACTTTATTATAATTCTATTAAATAATAATACGGTAAAGGCTGAGTGAATGAGTAAATGAATGAGCTTAGTATAGTACTTATATATAAATCGCTGAACAAATATTATTAATTCCAAGTCGTTAACCAACTTATTGTAGTAATTCTATTGTAAACGTGCTCAATTGTACAGAAACAATGCTTGATCTTTGTATGAAACAAGCGTTCACTTCGCAGTGTTCATTTAAAATTGTTTTAGTGTAATATTATATATAATAGATTATTTAATTATAAACAATAAGAGCTAGGCGAAAATTTAATGATAAACACTTACTCGTGTAACGTGTCAGTACATATTTTATATATTTTGTACACAGATTCGGTCTCATCTCGCGACTCCCGCTCCACGGTGCTCATCCGTGCGAGAGCCCGTCATTTGAAGTTTCAAAGCGACTCGGATTCACACGCGTCAACGATGACGTTTTTTCGCCTCTTTACCTTGCCTATATACCTATAACTTGTATTTTACAAATAAAAACTTAGCAAGTAGGAGGAATGTATCTCTTTGAGGGTCTATTAATTTTTCTATACTTACTTAAACATATATTACAGAACATTTTTTTACAAAAAAATCGAACCTTAACTTAGCGCAAAAGTAATTTATTTAATATTTACATCTTTGGAGATGTACTTATTAGCCTGGTAATTTTTTTTTCATATATGATATTAACATAATACTTTAATAAAGTTTCGTTTGTTATAACAAACTTATGTATATGTATAACGTCAAACAGACAATCGCTAGGCTAGGCCAGAATATCGCTAGGTTTTAATCTTAAATTGTTTACATTACAGAGTTCGGCTTCTGTCGACTTATTTATTTCTGCTTCTACTGTCAATATATCGAAAATGGGAGAAAGGAGTGTCTTAATACTAGGCTGAATCTTTAAACCATTTGCCGGTTAAAAATATAATTTGTTAAAAAAAAATTTGAACGAATTAATCGAATATATTAATTTTGAGATAATTTATGGCAATACGACGTCTGTTAAAGAGTCAAAGTCAAAGTTTTTAGTTTTTTTAAATTATTTAAAACTTTTTGAAAAACGTAAAATCGCGAAAATTACTAAAGAACCTAAATTTCTCACAGACCGTTTGTCGGTTTGATTCTCACTTGAGGAATATTGACTATTTTATTTTCATTTTTTGTTCCGACATCTGAGTAAGCGTGGCGTCGATTCTACAACTCAACACGCAATGCCTCGACTATCTTGACACTAAGTTACCACAGTTCCTGCGAATCCCTCTCCCTACCCGAGCGTGAAGCTAAAAAATAAGAAAAAAATTAAAAAGTAAAATTCTAATACTGAAACTATATTACAACAGAACTATAGTAACACTTCCTACAATCCGTATTCTAAGTTGAGTAAACAACCTCGATTGGTTGTTATTGTGTATTTGCGTTGAAAGAATAAAACGTAACAGTTATGTGAGTACAACTTTGACAAGCTAACACCTACGCCTGATTTCTCTAGAGACAGCTTTTATTCACTACATACATTCACCCTACAATTGCATTGTAACGTTATTACTTAATACATCTCTTTCTTTCCCCTTTTTAAAATTATTAGATTAAGATTTAGATTAAAAGTTTGCCTGAATATCCGTATATTGAGATCATATATACAATCTCAATATACGGATGACTTCTTCACACAGTTAAAATTTAGTGACATATCCCTTCATACTCTCGTAAATTATTAAATGATAAATTTTGTATGATATTTTTCAACACCTGAAGCTTAAAGCTCTCGAAAATATTAAAAAAAAGCAATTTAAAAGATTTATACGAACGAATACTCTAACGATCTTTCTAATCCTACAAATTCATCTTCAAAAGTACTTTTATCCACGACAATATAAAACCAGCGCTTGTGAAACTCAAACAGTCATTAGTGCAGTTATCACAATTTACGACTTGAAAGTTTTCAAATGGAACGTTTTCGTGTTAAAAAGGTGTAATACCTATTTTTTACTTTTATTTTTACCCTCTATATAACGGCGTAAAGGCGATGTCTGGTATGTACATACTTTCTATTCCATTTTCATTTACATGTTGAGTGGCGGAACTCAACGCAGCAATCCTCAATAATATTAGACTAAAATAAATGTTTTTGTAGAGATGCTATCAACATAATAAGTCGTATAAAGTCTGAGCTGTGGCAAGCTCAGGTGAGGGACGCCACCAGCGTTATTGTTTTGTATCAAGACAATAAAACATTGAACATCGTTTACAAAGAGATTTTGTGATAATATGTAAATAACACGCACTGATAATAAATACCTTAACCTTTTTTCTATTAAATATTTAAATATATTAAGTATAATCTATTTAGTTCGAGATAGCTATACTAAAATCAATACGAGTATATAATCAATTAGCTCTAAATATACTTAAAAAATATTGTGTAAACAAACATAACAACATAACAAACAGTTTAAATGTATGAAACTTTGACTCTACTCTGTTAGACTAGACTAGAGTCTGTTCCACTAAGCTACAATGAAGCTAATGGTATTGATTTAGTAATATTATTTAAAATAAGGTGAGCTTATCTATTACATTAATACATTCATTCAGTACGGGAGCACGAGTAACTAAGTAATTTTTAATAAACAACAAAATCGTTAATGTGCGCAATTACGTTTGTTTTTAAGTAATTATCCGTCATAAGTTTATACTTTTTTGTTTTACTCTCTGGTGAAATATTAAGATGTGCTAAATTATTTTTTAAATCAACTTGTGTACGAGTACGTGGTGTTTTTTGTTTACTTCTTTTTGATTATAACGCCTAGTTATCTAAAACGTTTGTATATCGTTTATGGACCTGACTGTATTAGTAAAAACATATTAAAAGAATTATAAATAAGATAATTAATATTTAATGTAATTAATATTTTCAAGATTTTTAGGTCCGTCCACCACCCACGTGCCACCGTCGTAGCGCAGAGGCGTAAGCGACTGCCTGTAAACACGACGGTTTCTGGGTTCGATTTCCATTCGAGGAAGATGGATTTTTCTATTTCTATTTTCTTCACTCTGGCAACTAGGTAAAGTGCGGCGTTGAGTTCCGCCACTCAACACGCAATGCCTCTAAAAAGGCGGAAAGCGGGGGCGGAAAAAAGCAGGAACTAAGCAACGGAGTGTCTTAACACTAGGTTCATATGGTATAGTGTTGTTGCTTCTGCCTACCCTGCCATGTGCGGGATAAAGCGTGAAGCTAAAAAAAAAACAAAGCTTGTGTTATTTTATTTAGATAAAAAATTACACGTATATTTACATTTATACTTAATAAGTGACGGAATCTTACGTCACGCAATATCTAAAAACTGGACAGCATAAAGTCTTGATACAATATTTTCCTGTCAACTCAAGATTATTGGAAAACCATGAAACGGAACAAAAAAATTTCGATAGTATTAAGGAAAAACGTTCTCATTTACGCCCGCAGTATTTATTAGTAATTTATTACTTGTTGCTTTACTATACAATAAGCAACAGTTTAAGCACGGAAAGTTCCGAAACTTAAAACTTCGGAAACATGTGCAACGAGGTTATATTTATGGTTGCTTCGGTAGTTTTTGTTTCTTCGGTAGTGTTTGAACTGTAAGATGAAATTACGTAATTTTTAAGAATAGAGAAGCATATATTTTTTTTTTAGCTTCACGCTTTATCCCGCACAAGGCAGGGTAGGCAGAGGGAACTGCAGGGACCGTGGGAACCTAGTGCTAAGACACTCCGTTGCTTAGTCGTTGCTTTCTCTTTCTTTTCGAGGCATTGCGTGTTGAGTGGCGGAACTCAACGCCGCTCTTTGCCTAGTTTGCCAGAGCGAAGAAAATGGAAATAGAAAAATCCATCTTCTCCGACTGGGGATCGAACCCAGTAACCGTCGCGTTACAAGCAGACGTTGCGCCTCTGCGCCACGACGGTCCTCAAGAATATTTAAAAATATTTTTAATTCTTATCTGTGTCCTGCATATAATAGAATAGGCAGAGATAACAATAAAGCACTTGGAACGCCCAATTTTCGTAACATTTTGTAATGAGTGGGGTACACAGATTCGTTTTGTTTTTGATACGGAACCCAATAAAATATGTAAAAATATAGTTTTTCTGTATATAACAATATTTATATAAATATCTTATCCAAATATACAGTAACACTGATCAATAGCAAATAAATTGAGTTACGATCGAGACCCCGTCTCAGGCGCACGCGTCCGCTCGCTTATTTGTCCAAGGTGCATTTTACCAGTGGTTCTCAACCTCTTGTTGCTATGGTTAAATGTGGAAGATGCGAAAACGAAACCGCTGACGCAATTCAGTGCTGTATTTGCAAAAACTTTTTTGATTATCCATGTTCGGGCATTACTGAAGTTGGTTATAGGAAGTTGGGAGAGAGACAGGCATCTTGGAAGTGTGTACTGTGCAAGCAGTCCGGAACAAAGAAACAGCCTAGTTCACCAGTTTATCCATCTTCTCTTACAATGGAAAAAATAATGGCCGAGCTGAACAAGTTGTCGGATCAGCTTCTACCATTGCCAGGCCTAGTGAGCGATGTACAATGTATCAAATCTGATATAATGTCTTTGAAATCCTCAGTCTATGAAATTGTTAAGAAGATCGACAATTTGGAATCGAGGGTGAGTCAGATTGAGGCTGGTCAGGAAAATGTAATGGAAATGAAACAAACTATCTTAAAATTAGAAGATCAGTTGGATGAAAAAGATCAGTGGTTAAGGTTGAACAATGTTGAGATAAAAGGTGTACCTATGAAACACAATGAAAACCTTTTTGACGTTCTGACAAAGATTGGAGCGAAAATTATGTATCCAGTTAATAAAAACACCATTAATTTTGTCGCCCGTGTACAAGCTCGTGACCCCTCGGATAATAAAATCAAACCCATTGTAGTGTCTTTTATCAACAGATATGTGAAAGAAGACTTTGTCGCTGCCGGAAAGGCCACGAAATCTCTTTACTCCTCAGATATTGATATTCCAGGAAAAAACAGAATCTATATTAATGATCATCTAACAGTCAAAAATAACCAGCTACTGACGAAAACAAAATCTTTAGCAAAGGAAAAGAACTATCTTTTTGTC
This sequence comes from Dione vanillae, assembly GCA_037178615.1. NCBI lineage: Eukaryota > Metazoa > Arthropoda > Insecta > Lepidoptera > Nymphalidae > Dione > Dione vanillae. Next base: position 19,267 of record JAZFAU010001016.1, read on the forward strand.
TGGGTAAAACACTCAAAAATATTTATACGAAGAAACGAAATGTCACCTGTAGTAAACATTAAAAACGATAAAGATTTACTTAAAATAAAATGATTATACTTCCTTAAATTATGTTATTGTAATATAGCTGCAGTTAAATATTTACAATGTTAAAAAATAAAATAAATAATATTAAATATAAAAGTTTGGGAAACGCAGACATCCTTATCTATGTCTTTTGTTCAACGCTCAGCCAGGTATTTTTTATATACTATTCATTTATAACTAAACATGTTGAAACAATGAAACAACAAATGAACATGTTGAACGCTGTTATTTGTTTTCAAACTACCTACATTGGTTACTTAATTTCGCATTTTACTATAAAAAAAGATATGTATTTAAAACAACGTACGTACTAGTATGTAATATACTAGTACATAACTATGATACAACTAAGTGCTTTAAACCCTTTTTAAAACGATCTGCTTATTACTTTTATAGATACTTATCAGGAGGAAAAGCTATTTTATTTTATTTTGTAGTGCTTATTGTTAAGTTGAGACGTATGATTATCACGTTTGATCTTGAATATACAGTAAACAATATAAAAACTTACTGTATTTGTGTTAAGCGACACTGTTTATATTGCCGTAAAAATGGTTATTATGTTTATATATTATTTTTATTTAGTTTCTACTTAGTCGCTGTTGTTTTTTGTCGCCGTGACTAATCTCAGTATTTATCATCAGAATGTTCGTGGTCTGCGGACGAAGAGTAATATTTTCCTTAGAAATGTCCTATTAAATAATTATGATTTAATTACATTGACAGAATCTTGGTTGGTGGAGAGTATTATGGACGTTGAATTATTTGACAGTAGATATACTGTTTGGCGCCGTGACCGTAATTATAACATCACAAATCAAACCAGAGGTGGTGGAGTGGTAATGGCCATAAAGAGGGACTTACAAGTTAATTTCAGGACAGAATGGCAGTCTTCTGCTGAGGACATGTGGATGACGGTAGTACCTAGGAAAGATAATGCTTTCTCTTCCTCACAGTTACACATTTGCACTATATATCTCTGTTCTGAACATAGTGGAAATTCATTTATTCAACAACTTCAAAATTTTCTGAATAACCTTGAAAAAATAATTAATAATCATAGCGCTGATAACTTTTTAATTCTAGGAGACTTTAACATGAGTTCAATTAATTGGGTTGAATCTGATGAGGGTCTTCAACCGCTTAATTTATCAGAAAATCATATTAGTAACTTTATTGATATATTAAATATTTGTAACCTAAATCAGTATAATAATATTAAGAATAATTTCAACCGCATTCTAGATCTAGTATTGTCGAATAAAATTGCTGAAGTTTCTCATTGTGACGATCCTCTTGTACCCGAAGATCCACACCACAAGGCTCTCTGCATTAGATACCCTTTTACATCTTTGGAATTACTTTCTATGTCACCAAGAACTATGTACGCGTATCAAAAGGGTAATTATGAATTAATAAATGAAGCTTTATCACAGTATGACTGGGAATTTCTTTTACACGTAGGTGATGTTGATTCTGCTGTGAGAGCATTTTATAAAATTTTTTATGAACTTCGTGATAAATATATTCCTATCTCTAAAAGTAAAACTAACAAATATCCTCCATGGTACGATGCTAAATTAATCAAATTAATAAAAGAAAAATATAAATACTTATCAAAATTCAAGGTATACAATAATCTAAATGATAAGTTAACTTATGACTTACTTAGAATGCGAGTTAAATTAAAAGAAGACAGTTGTTATTCTTCTTACATTAATAATACGGAGGAGTCGATTAGTCGTAGCTCACAACAATTTTGGTCTTTTATGAACAATAGTTATTCCAAGAACTCACATGGTTATTACCCAAGTACAATGATGTACAACAACATTTCGTCAAATACCGGTGAAGGCATTTGTGAACTCTTCTCGTCTTATTTTTTCTCAACTTACCAAAAAACGACTGCCTCATCTGTATCAACAAATTTGCATACTATTACAACATTAACTGACTATTCGAAAGGCGATATCTCAACAATAGAAATTATTCCTACAATAGTTGAAAAAGCGCTCAAAGCCATTAAACCTAATAAATCGGCTGGTCCTGATGAAATACCTGCACAATTTCTTATTAATTGCTCTAGACAATTAGCACAGCCATTGTCAATACTTTTTAAGAGATCTATTAACGAAGGCCACATGCCATTAATATGGAAGTCTGCTTTTATTTCTCCTATTCATAAAAAAGGCTCGAAACAGAAAGTCGAAAATTACCGACCGATCTCTAAGTTATGTCTGGTAGCAAAAGTTTTTGAGCGAATCGTATACGATCAATGTTACAGTGCAATCAAGTCCCAATTTAACCACCATCAACACGGATTTGTAAAAGGCAGATCAACTGTTTCTAATTTGGCATTATTTTCAGACTTTCTGACTGGGAATGTTGATAATCACAATCAAATTGATGTTATATATACAGATTTTAGCAAAGCGTTTGACAAAATCGACCATAATTTGCTCTTGCTTAAACTAGCCAATATGGGTATAAGAGGTGACCTATTTCGATGGTTCTCATCGTACATAAGTAATAGATTACAAACAGTTGTACTCAATGGCTTTAAGTCTAACTGGTCGACTGTACCTTCAGGTGTGCCGCAAGGGTCATTATTAGGTCCATTTCTATTCATTATTTTCATTAACGATATAGATATTTGCTTCGATGATTCAAAATTTTTACTTTTTGCTGACGATCTTAAGGTTTTTCGTTGTGTTAACAATATTACTGATGCCAATAAACTTCAAAAAGATCTTGATAGTTTTAATAATTATTGTTCAGTGAATAGATTGGATCTCAACGTTAGTAAATGTAATGTAGTTTCATTTAGCAGAAAAAGAGAACCTTTTCATTTCGATTATTGTTTGAAAAATCAGATTTTAACTAGATTAAACTCAGTAAAAGATCTGGGCATTGTATTTGATACTAAGCTTATTTTTGATCAGCATATAGACTACATTACAAGCAAAGCTTATAAAGCATTAGGATTTATTATACGAGCTAGTAAACCATTTAAGAAAATGAAAACCTTAAAAATTCTCTATTGTTCTTTGGTCCGCAGTCACTTAGAATACGCGTCTCAAATATGGAATCCTTGTTATCAAACATATCGTGATAAGTTGGAGTCTATTCAACATAAATTTATTCGATTCATCTCAAACAAATTTCGACTTCCTAAATCAACCTATATAAAAAATTGTACTGACCTGCATCTCGTTCCCTTATTCATTCGAAGAAATATTGCAGATATTTGTTTTATAATCTTTTTAGAGGATCAATTGATTGTCCTGCATTACTTGCTAAACTAAACATAGCAGTTCCCACTAGAATACCAAGACACAAAACTATTTTACATGTTTCTTCCTCTAAGACAAACTTAGGACGTATCGGTTTAATTATTCGCGCTTCCCGTCTCATAAACTCAATTTATCATGAACCTAATGTAGACCTGTTTATGGGCAATATGAACAGTGTTCGCCGTCAATTAACAAACATACTTTTAAAGCACAGTGAATGCAATAACTAATGTTAAGTAAACCTATATTGTTATTTGTCTGTATTTGCTACCTATATTGTTATTTGTCTGTATTTTATTCTCTCTATCAATATATAACTATTCGAAAGGGGTGAATTGTATATAACATAGTTACTATTTGTGAAAACTTGTAATTAGCTTCTAGTTACTTAGTTTAAGAACTATATTGTTAAATTAGCTGTAAGTTTTCCTTAAAAAAATAAAATAAAATAAATAAAATAAAATAAAATAAAATAAAATAAAATAAAATATATTTTACTCATGTCGCAGTCGCACAATACGTGAAGTGAACTCATCTCTGAGGGCGTTGTTTTTTCTTACTTTATATAAGAAAATTGGTCATAAATATGCTAATTTGAGAATGGTAGTCCTAATGTGACGTAAATCCAATGTTCTTTGAGAATCTGTATTTTATTGTTTCTATTGAAATATTATGATTTTTTATATTTTATTTCGTCGCTCTGGTTTAGTAAAGTGCGTAGTTGAGTTCCGTCATTCAATTCAATGACATGACAGAAGAAGACTAAGTTCCCTCTGCCTAATGTGTGTAACTGGGTGAAGCTAAAAAGTACTAGCAATTACTAACAATTTTAATTTATATAGAGAACCGTCATGGCGCAGAGGCGCAACGTCTGCCTGTAACGCGACGGTTTCTGGGTTCGATCCCCAGTCGGAGAAGATGGATTTCTCTATTTCCATTTTCTTCGCTCTGGCAAAACCAGGCATAGCGCGGCGTTGATTCTGCCACTCAACACGCAATGCTTCGAAAAAGGTGGAAAGCGCGGGGACGGAGAAAGCAACGGAGTGTCTTAGCACTAGGTTCTCACAGTCCCTGCAGTTCCCTCTGCTTACCCTGCCATGTGCGGGATAAAGCGTGAAGCTACAAAAAAATTTATGATATGTCAGATACTGCATTTCTTCACCAAAATAGATTTTATTTAAAATAAATCTTTTCTGTTAAGATACTTCTCGCTCCACAACGAGTATATCAGACAATTATATTACGTGTGAGAAAATTGATTCTTACAAAGTACAATGGAACATGGAAATCAATAGTTTGCATATCATCGATACGTCTTAATTTTAACAACATTTTCTAATTGGATTGCAAATTTTATCAAATTTTGTGTTTTATACTGGAAACTTTACTTACGTTTGTAATTTTACAGAAGATATCCATAAAAAATACACAATTCAATTTAAAATTTTCAGTTTTTTATGTACTTTTACTTTGATGAAACCTGTTTAAATACTATTATAACAAGAACAAGTTCAATAGACTTCAATAGCTTATCTAAATTATCTGAATATTATCCCGTATTCCTTTCGTTTTACATTTCACGCTATCGCCCGCACATAGCAGCGCATAGCATAAACATACAATTGAGTTCAATTAAATTGATGATTTTATAACATTATTTTTTATATATTATACGCATAAGAGTATCCTGAGCCTGTAATCTCAATACTTTACTGTCTATCGTTTTTCGATAAAGGAGAGCAGAATATATTACATTACTTTCAAATTACCTTAGTCTCTTAGACCTTCCAAATCTATACGAAATTTTATATTTAAAGAAAGATATATCTTTTATTCTCTTTCAGGTATATTTTATAGAAAGGTAAGTTAAAATAAATATAGAGAGTGTATCTGATGACGACGGCCATTATCATAACTACTATATAGGGGAAATTATTTCGAGGCTATATACAAAAAACTATTTAATAATTATTCCTAGTTTAGGTACAGCATCATTCTTTCCATTTTACGATATTTATATAAGCTGTGTAAGCCGTAAGGTAGACATCATTAAATACGAATGACGTACTACAAAAATACTATTAAACGTTGTCATTCTGTCACATTGCATTCAAAATAATAACCAAAAGAAAAAGAGATATATCTCTGTCCCGCTCTGACAATACAGTGTACGCCGCGTCATACTTGACAAAAAGCATTTTATTTTGGAACATTAATTTAATTATTTATTTTGTTTGAAAAAAATATTTAATTTATTTTTGAAAACCATACATCTTTTATAATTTTACCAACTTTATAAAGGCTAGTAAAATTAAGGTCGCCGTTAAATCCACACCTGTATATAGTCCCATAATATACAAAGACTTTCGGAGTCACAATCAACTTCTAATTATATTATTATCATAACTAGAATAATTATCATATAAGGATACAGAAAAAGATACACAAATAAAGCGCGGCGTTTTATTTCGTTACTGAACTCGCAATGTCTCAAAAATTGAGTGAAAACCAAAGTATGAAGAGTTTTATAATTAAGTTTACTTTGCCTATATGCGGACTACAGCACGAAGCTTTGCTTAAACATAAAAGAATTAAAAAAATATATGTATTATTATTTTAATTATCCATTCAGTATGACATAATCAAACAGATAGTACTCGTACATATATAGAAAGATATATTATAATATGTGAAGATTATAAGTGAGATACTGACTTCATTTTAAACTTTTATATATTTCTTTAATGAGAACTATCTTTGACACTATCATGTTGTCGTGTAATAGTCTCCTATTTTAAGTACAGTTATTACTGCCTACATGTTATATAGACTATATGTTATAGAGGCATAGATCTAAAATAAGAAATCGCTCAAGTGGGGAGTCAGTTTTGCACATCAGAAAAAAATATTTTTTTCTGTTTTTATTGGTACTATAAGATCTAACTTCGTATTGAATTAAGAAAAGTATGGACTCCAGGTTTGTACAAGAACAGAATTACACACAACGAAGATATAAAAACGATTGTGATGAAATGAAACGATTAATTTTTTATTTGTTTAAAGACACTTTAAGCCTGTTTATTTTATTTCAACTGCAATTTGATTGAGATTTTTTTTTAGCTTCACGCTTTATCCCGCACATGGCAGGGTAGGCAGAAGGAACTGCAGGAACCGTGGGAACCTAGTGTTAAGACACTCTGTTGCTTAGTCCCTGCTTTCTCTGTCCCCGCTTTCTGCTTTTTTCGAGGCATTGCGTGTTGAGTGGCGGAACTCAACGCCGCGCTTTGCCTAGTTTGCCAAAGCGAAGAAAATGGAAATAGAAAAATCCATCTTCCCCGACTGGAGATCGAATCCAGAAACCGTCGCGTTACAGCCAAACGTTGCGCCTCTGCGCCACGACGGTCCTCTTCTTATCTTTATCTTAAGAAAAGTTAGACAGATGTCTGCATGTCTTTTAAGGTTAGTATTGAACAACAATTCATTCTAAAATAGTTAAATTTTTATTCTCCAAGTACTGAACTCTAAAAAGCTTCAGTCTATAACAAACGTTTTATAGGAGATATACAACAATTTAGGTTGTACGTGATAAGGAATTCCTCGTACGAAAGCTTATGCCGGTGCGACGCATTCGCATTTACACGCGCTAACTAAAGATTGGGCGTACACTGTTTATGGCTCGTAAAACAACTATTCTGCGTGTTGGATAATAAAATGGCAAATTTTCCGGTTTAATGTAACAGCCATGTTTGGAATCCTATTTACTTTATGATTAAGATTTTAGAATGTTAAGACTTTCCGTTCTCCACTTTATTTAATTTGAGACCATATATTTTGAGTTGCGGACCTTAAAACTGCGTTTCTGACTAACGACAGTAACTAAATATTAAACTAAAGAGTAGACTAAATATTTTTTATAACTTAGAATTTACATTAAGTTTACTGATTATTTACGGACTTACCTATTTCATAATTGAAAGCTTTATAGCTAATACTTTAATTTGGATATTAATATTAATAAATTTATTTATTAAAGGACATAATGGCGTACACTTGAAATAAATATAATAATTAAAATATACTTAAATCAATATTTACGTTTTAAAATACAAATTAAGTGAAAGTCATAATATTTTTCTTAAATATTACCTACAAAACGTGACATTTACGCACCTGCGTTGTTCGCTGGCATAACACAATATTAGCTTGACATGTCTTTACGATTATTTTACCAGCGTAAAAGAATAAACACAAATGTTTACTGTCAATGTCATATATTTTCCCACAATACGATTAGTAGTTGACATACTTTACATTACTACCTTTTTATTAGTTCTTACTAGTTCATGCCTAGCAAGATATCAAGAGAGAGTGGAGTGGAGTTCGATCCCTAAAGAGCTCTTCACTTCGGCTATCATTTCCTCAAGGGTTCCACATGGTTCAAACTCGACCTTCCTCCACAATCGACACTGACTGAAGGTCGCCGACCATTGCTATCTCCCTTTACTGAATCCTATGTCAAATATAATTCGTTGTTTATCATTCTTTCGTCATTCATTCTCTCGACGTGCTAACCATCTTTTTCATTTTCCTTCTTTGATTTCCACTTTTAAATGGCATCAGCACCTGCCCCAGAACTGTTACAATAAGTAGCCAGGCATGCACCTACACTGACGTCCTGCCGTCTCAACAATGCAGCTAAGGTACCTTTCATTTTGTTACAGGCAACAATACGCCTTTCTATATCTCTTATTTTTATATCTTCCATCTTTATTTAGCATATCAACTAGGTATACTGCTTCACTCAATTTTAATAAGTTTCCATTTATCTTGCAATTCGACCTTTCTTTGTATTTTTAAATATCAGGATCAAATTTTTATCAAAATGAGTGGATACGACAAATATAAGTTTTCCAATTTTTGTATATTGTATTTTACTCAGCGGAAAGCGTATCGTGGAATTTTT
>JAZFAU010001017.1:0-27600 GCA_037178615.1 Dione vanillae
ATCTTATTGATTCTAAGTGGAAAAGTTATAAATAAATAAACAAAAGTAAATTTCTTACCCTACTTACTTAACCTTATTTATAGCGTGTTTGGTATTAATGAAGCAAAATACATTAAATTAAACCCAATTTATCTAATAAATACCCAATTTAAACCTGAACTGATCTAGACATGTACAAATCATATTTTTTATTTAAATAACTTTTACGCTACATGCAAAAACATATAAAAATTTGAACGCAGCGGGACTCGAACCGCGCTCTCTGGCGAACCTTGCAAGAGCTCTCATCACTGAGCCATGCGTTCTACATCACGCCGCTTTCTTTAAGTACATCTGATAGTTATCTAACTCTATTTTTTTTATCTTTGATCAGCGCCTAGTCTGATAACAATATATCATTTTTTTTTTTTTTTAGACAACCTTAGATAAGTTTTCAAATGCAGAATGCGCGCAGAATTTAGCGCCACTGAGTGAACGGTATTTAAAAAAAGGTTACGACAAGCACACACAAATATGCTACGGGGATAAACATGAAAATCGGGATACGTGCAGGGTAAGTCCTTTTGTTTAGAGCCCCGCGTAGTGTAGTGGGTTCGATTTTCACAAATTACTCGAAAAGAAAGTGGAGAACGCAGTGTCTTGACACTACCCATTTCTGGCAAAAACCTTCGCTTCTATTCCATAAGTACTGTCAAGCACTGTACAAGCGCTTTAGCGTTAGCAATTATAGAAAACGCTATTATATATATAATGTCAATAGAAGACATCGATTATATTATTTGTGATTTGCGTTTTTGAAAACGTCAAGTGAAGACCTTAACGTCACATATTTCAATGTTGCATGTGTAAACGTTTAAAGTACTACTACTTTACCTACTAACTACTTTGATTAAAGCAAATTAAAAAAATATACTTTAATAAATAAATATTAATAGAAATTGAAAATGTAAATTTAAGTATATGTTAAGAAATATGTATATATATTATGATATATATTAAAAATATTAGTCTTCATGCTTTATCCCGCATATTGCAGTGTAGGCAGAGGGAACTGCAGGAACCATAGGAACCTAATGTTAAGGCACTCCGTTGCTTAGTTCCTGCTTTCCGCCATTTTCAACGCATTGCGTATTGAGTGGCGGAGATCAACGCCGGCAATAATAGAAAAATCCATCTACCCCGAGTTGGAATAGAACTCACAAACCGTCGCGTTTACAGGTAGACGCTACGCCTCTCCGCCACGACGGTCCTCAGACGGTTTAACAAGAAAAATATTTTTTTAAAAACTGCAGGGACCGCGGTCCCTAGTGTTAAGACACTCCGTTACTTAGTACCTGCTTTCTCCGTCCCCGCTTTCCGCCCGTTTCGAGGCATTGCTTGTTGAGTGGCGGAACTCAACGCCGCGCTTTGCCTAGTTTGCCAGAGCGAAGAAAATGGAAAAAGAAAAATCCATCTTCTCTGACTGGGGATCCAACCCAGAAACCATCGCGTTACAGGCAGACGTTGCGCCTCTGCGCCACGACGGTCCTAAAAAAAATTAGTGTTGCAAAATGAAAAGAAAATAGTATAACTTATATAATCGTGATTTTTTTTCCAGGGTGACAGCGGTGGTCCAACCCAAATAAAACATCCAAACGTTACTTGTATGTACCTAATAACAGGTATAACAAGTAGTGGGAAATACTGTGGAGTTACTGGTTCCCCGGGACTGTACACCCGGGTGGGGTATTACCTGGACTGGATTGAGTCCATAGTGTGGAGGACAAATTGAATTGGATCTTATATGGGTTGCCGGATTTAGGTAGCTTGCATTTGGCTTAATTAGTTTAAGTCTTGAAAAACAATGAAATTGTACTTAAAATTAAAAAAAATATATTTAACTTGAATTAAATTTACTTCAAAATTGTATTAAGCTGTATGTGTTGTGTATTCTGTATTTTATTTGACGTACTTAATAGGTTTTCAACAAATTTTAAATTCTAAAAGGTCTTTATTTAGGCGAAACGTAAAAATTTCAAATGTTTGAAAAAAGTGAATTCTCTCTCCATTCTTATATATATGTATATAAATAAATTCAATTTAATATAAAAATGTGATGTGTTTGTGCATGTGTGTGTATGTGTTTCTGTGTGGATGAGCAATTGTGTGTGTGTGTGTGTGTTTTGAATGAAAGTGTTATTATGTTTTACAGCTGTTAGTTATTGTTACAATTAGTTCAGTAGGATAAATTTTATCCTACTGAATTTTACTCTACCAGTAGGATTTTATAACATAAAAGTTATATACAATATAGATCATATTTTATTTATCCATTAATGTAAGGATTGTTTGTATTTTATATAATTGTTTAAATAAATTGTAAAAAAATATATTGAAAGAAATAAATATGAAAGCTTTTGCTTTTAATTTTTTTACACAGATAAATTTTATATATAATTTTATTTTATTTATTATATATTGATATAATAAAAGAAGAATCAATTCATTTGTAGTTTTTGTTTTTAAATTCCCATAATTTTATATGTTATGCTTATTTTATATTTATTTAAAGTTTTTCTTTTCTTTTTTTCGCATATTGCAGGATAGGCAGAGGGAACTGCAGGAACCATATGAACCTAGTGTTAAGACACTCCGTTGCTCAGTCCCTGCTTTCTCTGTCCCCACTTTCTGCGTTTTTTGAGGCATTGCGTATTGAGCGGAACTGAACGCCGCACTTTGCCTTTAAAGTATTTATTTATGCATATCCTTAAATGAAGTCAAGACTATATGTTTAAAGGTCAATTTCACCAGTTATAGGTAAAGTTTCATATACTTAGTTGGTAGTTAATGATGTCTACCAGATAAAGGTTAATAGCTTATATAGGTCTTTATCTGCTAGATAGTTCTATTTGAGACCTGTAAAAACAAAATTTGTTCTTTATATCACAGATAATCTTTTATTTATTTATTTATTTATTTATAACTTTTCCACTTAGAATCTGATGATCACTTGTGTACGTCAGATAGAGCGAACGGAGGAGTGTCAGAGGAGACCAATTCGATAATAAATATCGAACTGAGTCCCTCTGCAGCCTACACACTCCACGACTTAAACTAAAGTCACGAGGGTTCGAGGGTGAGAAGAACCCACAAAAACTCAACCACTGTTGTGCCCAACATATTTTTTATCTGGGTCTTTATCAGCCAGTGATGAAACCAGCCCTAATTATTGTTAATTTTATATCAAACATATATTTTTTTAAAGAAATATAAACCAATTTTTCAAATATATAGAGTCGATTTTACCAGTTACAGATTGAGTCCCACATAGAAAATTTGTTATATTTCTGGAAGATAAGCAGCATATGATGGTTATACATGTTTCAGTTAAAATATCTGGCAGATAAAGGCCTGTATAAACTATCTATGAGTCTTTATCTGATATATAACATTAGTTTTAAGTTCTATTCTTCGTAAACTGCAATAACTGTATCAAAAATTTCGATGTAGAATGATGAAAACGTATGGTTTAAAGGTTGAGCGCTTGGACGGTATTCAATAGGCACGGGTTCGAGTCCCGCTGCGTTCAAATTTTAACATTATTCTTGGTAAGACAAAGTGCGGAGTTAAGCTCTGACACTCAATATTCTTTATTATTTTGTGTCATTTATATTTTTTATATATAGCAATTTTAAATTGATATATAACCAAATAAAATGTTCATTATTATTGTTTTTTATTATTGGTAATTTTATAAATAAAAGGCACAGTGTCTCAGTGTAATTGCGACGACTGTGGGTTCGATTCCCACTCAAAGAGAATGAACTGATTTCTTTTCTTTGGTATTGCTATTAGCTTTAAGCTGCAGCTTTAAAACGAAGCTTTGAGCTCCACCACTAAATACAGAATATCTTATAAACGCTTGACATTTAAATTCTTTGATTCAGGCAACATTTCTTTTGAGTTTGGCATTTTCGTGAATGGGAGCCTGTAGTAGTAACACAAGTTTAGAGCATCAGTCTCACATAATTATACAATACCTACATATGGACCCTAATTTAGAAACTACCTTTTTGTTATACTTACACTATTTATTTATTTTTTTAGCTTCACGTTTTATCCCGCATATTGCAAGGTAGGCGGAGGGAACTGCAGGAACTATAGGAACCTGACACTCCGTTGCTTAGTTTTCCTGCTTTCTTAATATTAGTAAATTTATTTTTTAACATAGTGTAAGTAAGTAGAGGACCGTCGTGGCGCAGAGGCGCAACGTCTGCCTGTAACGCGACGGTTACTGTCCATTCCATTTTGTAAGGAATAAAAAAAGCGGAGACAGAGGGAGCAGTAAGCAACGAGTGTCTTAAAACTAGGTTCACATGGTTCCTGCAGTTCCCTCTGCCTACCCTGCCATGAGCGGCATAAAGCGTGAAGCTAAAAAAAAGTTATGAAACGACGTTTGTATGTTAAAGGCTATTACCATATTAACGGTTTCATAAATGATAACACGCCTTGGGAATGAAATGCTCGCTCCATTCTACTTCAAGAGTATTATTGTCAATAATAAGAATTGTGAAATTGTAAATATATGGCAAATTAAAAAATTAAAAAAAGCAAAAAGTTTCTTCCAGCGGTTCTTCTCAGGTCTGAGGGATTTACTTTAGCGAACCGGTGGTAAATTAAAAGCAGAAGCCGATATCTTCTTTTTTAAAATCAAATTATTTGACTTTGACTTTATATAAAGACCTAATATATGCCAGGTGATTTAAAAGGTCATTATACATTTAAAACATTAAGAAATCTCGTAATAACGGTAAAAATTGACTCATATTAGTTCGGCTTAGTTCAGACAGTGTCATTAAATTACATTACATTAGTTTAATTAAAACTAAAAAACGTAGATTGTCTTGGCGCAGAGGAGTAGCGTCTGCCTGTAAACGTGACGGTTTGTGGATTCAATTCCCACTCGAGAAAGATGAACTTTTTCAATGCTCGTATATGTACTCAGTAATATAACATAAATTGACGAAAGAATATGAAATTTTCAATGTGTGAAAAGAAAAGGAAAAATCGTAAAAAAAATTACAAACAAAACTAATGGAAACCGAAGTGCCTTTAAATGATTTTGGTTGAATTTTTCATCCAGTTATTAATTAGTTTTGACAGCGACATCTGGGAAGGAGGTGAGAGAGTACTCTGACCCTGAGAGCCAGAAAGTATCTGCTTGTAATGATTCATTAGGAGCAAGGGTATATCCTGTGGGATTCGAACTTCTCCCTGCGACAATCGAACCTATTGGTACCATATCGAAGGCACCTGCCAGTAACAAAAAATACATGTACATATTTAGAAAACAGAAGTGGTTAAAGTTATTTTTAAAAGAAAAATACCGAAACACAATATATGTTTCATTTTCGTATTCGGACATAGACTCCATGTAATTGCATGAAATGTCATAAAACACTCAATAACTTTAGATCATCATCAGGGTAGTTCTCTTCCGGTACGGGCCGTTGCCTGCGTGCAACTGACCCGATTGACATAAATTCAAAGCTTTTATATTTAAGACTACCCTCTTTTTACAACAGATTTCTAACCATATATTAATTAATCGTATGAACTGACATTATTACTAATGTATGGTTTTGCTTGTTTTTATTAGTTTCAAGCTGTATATATTAGGGTAGGCAAAGAAAATCCAGTGTTAAGACACTCGGTTATTCTCTTTCAACTGGAATTCGAGACACTATCTAACAAGATTAAATAATTCAATAAAATATCATAATTTCTCATGATGTATACTGAACTGACTGTAGAGACTAAGTAACAGTGCTTAGTCTCTACAGTCAGACCCAAATCTACAGCGCCAATATCTTAATAATGTTTTTTTAGCTTCACTCTTTATCCTACATATAGCAGGGTAGGCAGAAGGAACTGCAGGAACCGTAGGAACAACACAACAAGTGTTAAGACACTCCTCTCTCCGAATATGGTACAAATGCCATTGCGAAGCATTGCGTGTTTAGTAACGGATCTCAACGTCCCGCTTTGCCTATTTGCCAGAGCGAAGGAAATGGAAATGGAAAATCCATCTTCCCGAGTGGAAATTGAACTCACAAACCGTCGCGTTTAAAGGTAGTCTACGCTATTGCGTCACGATGGTCTAAGCGTTAATAATTAATGTTGTTGTTTCCTCAATAACACCGCAGCGGCCAATCCTTGCGGTTTTATGATGCAATTTAATTTTAATGTATAAAGCTAGATTTAGATGTGAATTAAACTAAGCATTAATAACTTAACTGTAACAATTAAAACGACGAAATACGAATAACATATGGGTTCCGCACTAATTTTATATTACATTTTTGTATATATTTTATATTAGCTTTACGCTTTATCCTACATATTGCAGGGTAGGCAGAGGGAACCGCATGAGCCTTAGGAACCTAGTGTTAAGACACTCCGTTGCTTAGTCCCTGCTTTCTCCGTCCCCGCTTTTCGCCCTTTCCGAGGCATTGCGTGTGGAGTGGCGGAACTCAACACCGAGCTTTACCTAGCCTTTGCTTTTGCCTTTGCCTATATTTTTCTGTAATGCTATTATTTTATTTTTTGTTTCACACTTCCCCAAGAACCATGAGAACCTAGTCTTAAGGCACTCCGTTCCCTGCTTTCTGCCTTTTTGAGGTATTTTGTGTTGATTTGCGACAATCAAGGGCGCGTAAGCGCGTACGAAAGCGCAAAAAATGTAAAATGAAAAATTATCCTCATGTGAAAATCGAACCCACAATACGCCGCGTCATTCTCACGACCATATATAAAATATATTACTTGTACATTTTCCTTATGTTGTACTATATTTAATAATTACGCCTTGTAATTTTTAATTTTTCCTCTTATACATACAGAGGATTGCTTGGGATGCCTTTGCCGTGGATCGGCCATCAAATACACAACCACATGAATTCAACGCCTTCTTTATAACTATCGAAAGAGATAATAAAGATAGCTTATAATTAATGACTACTTAACAGATCTGTCGAAGCTGCCGTGACATTTTCGGTTGTTGAATAAACAATTTATTTAATTATCTAATAGATTCAGGCTTTACTTCGCGGAAGTCCAACCTAAAAAAGGAACTTATATATAGCTGCTTCCGCTATACTGTAGTAGTTATGCAATTAAGTGCATCAAGCAATGCGAAGCACAACTACCACCGTTACTAAACTCTTTACACGTGTTTCACTCAACGAGGCATCCTCAGGAGATGTTAGACTAACAAGTGCCGAAAACCGAAAATTTAAGTTCCTCTTGCTGACGTAATACAGTTTTATCATTAAAAAAGCAGGCCCTTTTTGGTCACCGTCATATTTTGGAAAGAAATCTACCCAGTGCATTAAAAGGTTTATTTCGGCTCGCCAACTCAACACATAGTACGATATGGTATGCGTAACATTTGTTACTACAGTCAACAATCGCGCATTTACAGACAGACGCTACTATATATAAAGTTACATTTTACAAAATAGATAATTATTGACAAAAAACACTAGCGGAACTCAACGCTGCGCACTGCCTAGTTTCCAGAGCGAAGAAAAAGGAAATAGAAAAATCCATCTTCCCCGAGTGGAAATCGAACCCTCTGCCTGTTTCCAGAGCAAAGAAAATGGAAATAGAAAAATCCATCTTCCCCGAGTGGGAATCGAACCCTCAGACCGTCACGTTTACAGGCAGACGCTTACGCCACTGCGCCACGACGGTCCTTTATGATAATAACTCCGTTTATTGATATGGATCTATTTATAAACGGAAAACATTGAGTATATCTGAGACCGGTCTTGATCAAAATTTAATAAAACGGGAAGTGGCTTTTCAACGATGCTGGAGGTAGCTCACATAAAAATCATGACAATCAGCTAAAGAAGTAAGTTATGTATGCTTGTGTTAACAGTGAATGTTATAATAGAATTTATATATGGTATAGAGAATAAATCCAACAGAGTAAATATATTGAGGACCGTCGTGGCGCAGAGGCGCGACGCAACGGTTTCTGGGTTCGATCCCCAGTCGGGTAAGATGGATTTTTCTATTTCCATTTTCTTCGCTTTGGCAAACTAGGCAAATGGCGGCGTTGAAAAGCGTGAAGCCAAAAAAAAAAGTAAATATAATAGAAGAAAAAGAAAGAAAATCGTGTAAAGTCTTAGGAAATGAGAAAATAAATAGAACAAGAACTGTGAATGGCAACAAAAACAAAAGGAAATTAATGTTGCAGGAAATAATAGAGAAATCTTTCCGTAACATATTTTGGATAGGTATTGAATTAAATAATAATAAACTTTAATCAATTATTTTTTTTATAATTAGTTTCTATCAAGATCCATCTCTAATATAAATATTTTAAGTACGGTAGAGGTAATCGAACCAAACAAATGGTTTTGTGAAATATCGAATTTAATGGTGTAAATTGACAGGCTTTTGGTGCCTGCCCTCGTCACGATGACGGTCATATAAATCTTCACGCTTTATCCTGCACATAGCAGTGTGAGCAGAGAGAACTGCAGGAACCGTGGAAACCTAGTGTTAAGACACTCCGTTTCCCGCTTTTTGGCTTCTTTTCGAAACATTGCTATTTGAATGGCGGAACTCAACGCAATGTTTTGCCAATCTGCCACAGCAAGGAAAATGAAATGAAAATATCCATCATCCTCGAGTGGGAATCGAATCCAATAACCGTCGTCGTTTACAAGCAGACGCTACTATATATAAAGTTACATTTGTATTTCATGATATCGGGTAAGCACCAACCCCACTTGTACAACATATGTCAAACAGCGTTACTCATAATACCAAGAATTGTGACACAATCTTTCAAAGTTTTGTAAAAATTTCCTGTCTAATACATATAGTATGGAAATATTATTAATAATTTCCGTGGCACAGAGGCGTAATGTCTGATTTTACTATTTTCATTTTCTTCGCTCTGGCAACTAGGCAAAACGAGGCGTTGGGTTCCGGCACCTAACACGCATTGCCTCGAAAAAGGCAGAAAGCGGGGACGGAGAAAAGCAGGGACTAAGCAACGTAGTGTCTAAACACTAGGTTCCTATGGTTTCTGCAGTTCTCTCTGCCTGCCCTGCCATGCGGGATAAATTCCGTACTTTATGTGTAATGTAGGATATTTTTACAGAATAAGATCGTAGTATGGAAATTAAATTTTATTATACTGTGACATATACCCCATGTTCTCGTCGATAGTAAATGATATGAGAGTATCGAAGGCATGCAAGCTCAAAGGTAGAAATAGCAAGTGGGTATACCTACAGGTAGGTAAAGGTTCCATTGTTTATCATGATTGTAATTACTCCAATGAGGAAAAGTTGAGAAACTTAAATTTGCGGCTTCATCTACACATTTTATATGAATATAACAACTACAAGAATAAAATAAAATTCGTTTAGAAAAGAAAAACATATAAAAATTTAGACCGCAGCGGGATTTGAACCCGCGCCCTCTTGCGAGCAAGCTCTGAAATGTTTTTTTAGCTTCACGCTTTATCCCGCACACGTCAGGTTAGGCAGAGAGAACTGCAGGAACAATAGGAACCTAGTGTTAAGACACACCGTTGCTTAGTCCCTGCTTTCTCCGTCCCCGCTATCCGCCTTTTCGAGGCATTGCGTGTTAAGTGGCGGAACTCAACACCGCGCTTTGCCTAGTTGTCTATATACTTCATCATGCTTTGTTGAAATTCTTATATGCTTCATACAACAAAAGATTATTACAAAAAACATTCGTTTGGCGAGAGACAAAGATTAAAGATCAATGTGTATGTGTCAGTAGATATATATAAACAATTTAAAAATCATAAAAATATTTAACAAAAATCCATTTAGTTCTATATATAGATATACAAGTTGTTAATTTTCAAAATTTTTCCCTTAATTCTTCTACATTTTATACTGTAAATTAAACCATCAGAATACAGAACAGAAGAAAAAATCAAAAAAATATATGAAAACATAGCACGCATATTGGCAGGGTATGAATCTGCACCTTCTGTACTTCTTTGTGAGTCACTCACTCGCAACTCTCCACCCCCTACCTCGAGCCCCTCGCGTCCCTGTAACATCCAAAATAAAAAGGATGCGTATGCGCAGATGTCTGTGCCATCGTCTGAATCATGATTTTACGTTGGGCTTACTTTTTAATTTTAATAATATGAATGATATAGTTGACTAAATTAATATTGCTATTTTAGATGAAATTTACCAAAAGTGTAAGCTCACAAACCCTAGCTTTAAGGAATCATCAATAGTTTAGGCACAGAATCATTTTTCCCATTTCACTATATTTATACGTGCTGTGTAACGCGTGAGGTGGTCATGATTAAATACAAATGACGTAAAGATCTCGTACTACAAAAATACTATTAGGTAAACGTTATTAATCGGTCACCTTTAATTCAAAACCATAACTGTAAGAGAAAGAGATATATCTCTTTCCCGCTCTGATAGGGTAGTGTACGCTTGCCCCTTACTACAAATGGAATTTTATTTTGGAACAACAATTTAATTATTTACTTTATTAGAAAAAAATCATGAGGACTGTCGTGGCGCAGAGGCATAGCGTCTGCCTGTAAACACTACGGTTTGTGAGTTCGATTCCCACAGGGGGAAGATGGATTTTTCTATTTCCGATTGCTTCGCAAACTAGGCAAAGCGCGGCGTTGAGTTCCGCCACTCAACACGCAATGCCTCAAAAACGCGGAAAGCAGAGACGAAGAAATCAAAAAATAAACAACAAAATATCCTAACACTACGTTTCTATGGTTTCTGTAGTTCCAGAGGGAACTATCTATCCTGCCATGTGCAGGATAAAGCGTGAAGACATTTTTTGTTCCTGAAAATACTACTAGTTTACCTATTTTAAAATAATGCCGGATTTGATTTAGTTTAGGTCTTTATAATAATAATAATAATAATAATAATAATAATAATAATAATAATAATAATAATAATAATAATAATAATAATAATAATAATAATAATAATAAATATACTTTATTGCACAACTTAAATTAAAGAGCAAAAAAGTAAATAATAAAATAAAAGAAGTACAACTAGGCGACCTTATCGCTTAAAGCGATCTCTTCCAGGCAACCTTTGGAAGTTGGAGTTGTATAAGGATGGGCGGTGCATTAATAAAGAAATACATAAATATATATACATATACATACATATATATACACATACATACACATATATACACATACATACACATATAAATATACATACACACTTTCATATACATACATACACATAGATACATATATATTTATATATAAAACTACACATATGACATACATTATACTAAATTGAAAATAATACATAGCAATACCCCGTACAAATCAAGATCTCAACAAAGAGAAAAAATAATTAAGAATTAAAAAAATACAATATTACAGGCTTAAAAAATGATTTTTAAGCCTCTTTTTAAAAATGTGTAAACTTTTAGCACGCCTGATCTTAATAGGAATAGTATTCCATAGTTTGGCAGCTTTTACAGTAAAGGAATTGGAGTAAAAAGAGGAAGAGTGAAGAGGAATTTCAAGTAGTAATTTATTATCGGAACGTAAGGAACGGGAGTGGGTGTCATGAAGGAACTTAAACTGTTCCTTCAAATATGGGGGAGTAGAAGGATTAAACAGCACTGAATAGAGAAGATGAAGTATGTGAGTATTCCTGCGAAGGCGAATAGGGAGCCACTTAAGCTTATTTCGAAACTCGGAGATATGTTCATATTTACGTACACCGAATACGAACCTAATGCAAAGATTTTGAAGCCGCTCAAGTTTATTCAATAGCTCCTCCTTAATGTCAAGATAACAAATATCAGCATAATCAAGAATTGGTAATAGGAGTGAGTTAGCCAACACAATTTTGGTGGGTAGTGGTAGGAAATTATGTAGCCTACACAGGCTCGACGATGCAGCATAAATTTTTCTACTTACCTCTCCCACTTGTGATTCCCAAGACAAATGCTGATCCATAATGACACCTAAATTTCTTACCGATTCGGTAAATGGAATACAGAATCCATTGATCACTAAAGGTGTCATTTGCGATTTATCAATTTTCGCCAATAATTTGGGACTGCCGATTATAATTGCTTTTGTTTTTAAAGGATTTATCGTTAACCCAAAATATTTGCACCAAGTTGAAATTGTCTCAAGGTCCTTGTTTATTTTTTTGATAGTTACTGGTAGTTCAGCGAGAGAACCTTGTGAGTAAATTTGTAAATCGTCAGCATACAGGTGGTAGAGAGAAGTGATTTTTTGACAAATTGAATTAATAAATATTGAAAATAGAAGAGGAGACAACATGCCTTATTTATGTTATTTCAATCAAGTCATAAGAATTTCCTAGAATGAGCGTCTCATTTCAAGTTAAAAATGATTTATATGAAATATTAGGCAACATATATAGAGCGTCATTAGAGTCCGTGTCAGACTGCCCACCTTCCGGGACACTGTACTGAGTGGCGGAAAAATCCATAAATTAAGCCTTGGACTCCTTGATTATCCACCTTTCTCCCCAGACCTGGCCACAAGGACTTTTTATTTCTTTTAGACGCGATCGCTTTTATGAAGATAGGCGATTGTATTCTTGCTAGGTTGGACACGTCTCAAACCGTGGTATATATATATATATATATATATATATATATATATATATATATATATATATATATATACTAGCTGACCCGGCAGACTTCGTACTGCCTCATCGATAAATAAAAAACCAAATCTTTTGTTTAAAACAAACAAATCGAATCCGTATTTAATAAAAAAGAATTTATTGAATAAAGCAGAAAGTTTTATTATTATTTTCGATACATCATGTTGCTATCATGTTACACTTAGAAAAAAGAGTTTTCCTGAAATACTGGCTATTTATAAGGTTTAAATTTGATATTCACAGACACACACTATTAAAATACAGTCTGTTAATTAATTTAAAGCTTTTCATTACCTATATTTTTTGTTTTGCTTTGTGGTGCGTAAATAAACAAAGAAGACGGTTTTCCGACGCGCGAACACGCGACGTAATTGTAAATGCGCGAAACAGGGAAATTCCAAGTCGATTCCACAAACTTCTAACGACTGTCCTTGCGATTTATTAGTATGGTCATCGCAAAGGCCAGACGTACTGGAAGTTGTAAGCGTTTAAAATCGAATGGTAAGTCCGTTGGTATCATCGGTATCCGCGGGATCAAGACATCCTCTCCTTTGTATTTTCCTTTTATGATTGTCGCCTCAATGACGTTATTCATTAGTCTTTTCACAGCCAGTCTTGTTCCATTGCATAGTCGAGGTTGATTAATGTTACGCAGCATGATAACAACTGATCCTACTTTTAACTGCAAATTGTGAGGTGGTAATCCAGGCAATTCCAGTGAATTTCAGTGGGATATTTGATTACGTCATCCTGGTTCATTACGGTGTCGATATAAGTAGCTGGCAAAATTGTCATTCTTCCTACATTATTCACATTGCCATCAGCATTTATAGCATCGCGGAGATGGATGTATTCCTCTGACCGTAGCCGTCAGTTGGTTCAAACGGATGTATGTCAATCGTTCAGTCTCAATTTTGACATACATGTCTAACTGCAAACTGATGAAAAAGTCGTTGACACATCAAAATATGATTTACTTCACCTTGACGGATCATGAGTCTGTATGAATAGAAATTCATAGCACTTAACTTTTTTGTTGGTTTCAGCACCTGCAATCAAAAATTATAAATGTTTACATTGTTACTTAGATGAATTGAATTTAAAAATGTTATTTAATCTTGTTCAATTCATTTACCTGTTACTTGATTTACCATTTTGATATTAAAATGGTATCCATCTTCCCCCTGCCAGAAGATCAAAGGATATTGTAGTGCATCATAACTCCTGTGTGTTTCAGATACACATTTTAAATCACTATTCCGACGATGAAGCACAATATCTCTAGATTGTAAATTTTCTCCTACAATGACAACAGCCACTTCATCAATGGTAGGTGAATTGAACCTCCTTGTGTGTTCACCGGCAGGTGTTTTGTCAGCTCGAATAATAATATTATGGCTATCAGATGGCATCCGATCCAATGCTATTTTGAACATGTTTACTAAATTATTATTATGATGAAGGTAAATTGTTATTCTGATGAAGAAACATTTGTAATTGTTGGACAACGGTTCTCTTCACTGTGAGCTCAACGATTATTAATTTCCGCATCTGAATTGCCCATAAAATAAATTTGTAAAAATTGATGATCTGCATCAGGTAGTGGTAACAGAGTTCCCAGTAAGTGATAAATTTCTCCTTGTATCTGTAATTTTTAAAAATTTGTCCATTAATTATTTTCGATATATATGTTTTAGTACAAACTTGAATAATATAAAAAAATATTCTTATATAATACCTTGAAAGTGGGCATAAAATTGTCTTGTATAATATGTGTAGCACCAAATGATGTCATCTGGAAACAGTTGTTATATTTCTGAATGTTGGTCAAGAAGTGTTTAGAATCATTTCCAATCCCAGAAACTAAAGAGCGTAAAGGATCTGGTGGTGGGACCAGTTGTGGCAATTTTACTTTGCCTTCAGCACAACATAATCCAGTAGATTCACCAGTGTATTTTAACGCCTTACAATATTTATAAATTGTTTTCATTTCCCCAATTGTTACCGATTTGTCGGCACAATAATCAATTGCCGGATCATAGTGGAATGCAGCTCGTTCAAGAATCACTGGAGCTCTGCGTCTGCGGATTCGCTCAATTTCATTATGTCTAGCTTGCTGTTGATGTGTTTGATGTGCACGAACTCGTTGCATTCTAAGCCTATCTCCTACATTGTCACTCACTAAAGAACGCAATTCTGACATAGCAATACGACTATTTTCTTGATCTGTCTGTCTCTGGTCATCAGTGCGGTTAGCACGTGAGATAGCTCTTCGCACATTTGATTGACTACGACGACCTAAGTCAGGTCGTCTTCTCCTCGGCATCGTAAATTGTAATTAATCAAAGTGAAAAAATTTACCGCTTATTTAGCAATAAAGTGTCACTACCACAAAAAAAAGCACATTACTTGGAATGTCACTATCACAAAAGATCACCAAAGTAAAGAAAGTTCTCGCGCACGTATCCACAAAGATAGATATAATATCGTAATACTTTTTTCCATGCTCTGAAATGCGACAGGATGGATTGACATATTAGTTGGTTGTCAAATCTAATGTCAAATGTCAATTTTCTTATGTTGAGTTTCAGAACGCGATATTTGATCATCCAACGCGCACGCGAATTTGAACTTTATGCAGCGGTAATAAATTACAAATTGACTCTCCATTTTATTTAGAAAACGTTTGTATGGGAAATAGAAAAATGCTGTTTTGAGGATTTTCCCGGCAATTATTCGAATTTTTCTCACCTTTTAAACCTTCCCTAGACTTCCACGAATAATTCAAGACCAAGATAAGATAAATCCGTTCAGCCGTTCTCGAGTTTTAGCGAGACTAACGAACAGCAATTCATTTTTATATATATAGATTTATATATATATATATATATATATATATATATATATATATATATATATATATATATATATATATATATATATATATATATATATATATATATATATATATATATATATATATATATATATATATATATATATATATATATATATATATATATATATATATATATATATATATATATATATATATATATATATATATATATATATTATTAAGGACCGTTGTGGCAGAGGCGTAAGCGTCTGCCTGTAAAAGCAACAGTTTCTGGGTTCGATTCCCACTCGAAGAAGATGAATTTTTCTATTTCCATTTTCTTTGCTCTGGCAACTGGGCAAAGCGTGGCGTTGAGTTCCGCCACTCAACACGCAATGCCTCAAAAAAGGCGGAAAGTAGGGACTAAGCAACGGAGTGTCTTAACACTAGGTTCCCACGGTCCCTGCAGTTTCCTCTGCCTACCCTGCCTGGGGGAGAAGTAAAGCATGAAGCTAAAAAAAATATATAAATTAATTTCATTTTCATTCCTAACAGCGAGTCTGTAGTAATGTATATATTTAAACCTATTAATGCTGATCAAAGTCTTCGGTAATGTTTAAGTGGTGCTCGGAATTAGTCTCTTTGGTACTAAATTCGTGCTACTTGATTTATTCAATTACACACAGCTCTTATTAATTTAGAGTTTTTATTACAATAGTTATTAGGTTTTTATTTTATTATTATTATTATAGGGATGCAGAGGGAACCACAGGAACCATAGGGACCTAGTGTTAAGACACTCCGTTCCCTGCTTTCCGCCCTTTTTGAGGTACTGTGTGTTAAGTGACGGAATTCTACGCCACGCTTTGTCTTGTAGCCAGAGTGAAAACAATGAAATTGAAAAAATCCTTCTTACTCGAGTAGGAATCGAACTCACAAACGGTCTCGTTTACAAGCATACGCTACGCCTATGCTCCACGACGGTCATTTAATAAAATATAGAATATTTCTATACAAAAATAAAAATCACTCACGAAACCTACACAATTTTTACAATTTCTGATTCTGTTTACATTTCTTTGGCCTTTCTTTCTGGTCCTAGATTTACATTACATATATATCTATACTAATAATATAAAGCTGAAGAGTTTACTTGTTACTTTAAAACACACTAATCTCAGGAACTGCAGGCTTGAATTAAAAAATATTTTTGTGAGGAATAGTCCATTAATTGTGGAAGGCTATAGCCTATAGGCTATGTAACAACGCAATGACTAATAGGAATGACTAATAGGAATGTAGTAGCCATAAAAAAATATTTTATTTAAGGCCACAGACGGCTTCTAATAAAAAAAATATATGATTTTGAGTCATATTCTTCTATTCAAGTAATGTTTATGCTAAAATAAAACAAAAAAAGATCCTGTCCAGTATAGAAAAGGAGGAGGGAATATTAGCATTCCCGCTTCCTAAATTTCTGTCCAATTTTAAAGACATCACGTATTAATTAGCGGAACTCAACGCCGCTTGCTTTGTTATTGTAATAATTTTATTGTAACCACTATATAGAATTTTTGGGTCAATAAACCATCATTATATCGAGTAAACTAATAAGAAGTTAATTATATTTAATTATGTCTATAATATAATGAATCATTCATGTACTGTGTAACATTTGGAGGCTATTAATTGAGAGTCATGTGACGTGTTAATGATATACATAAGCTTCTAGGGATTACATATACATAATTGAAGTTATTAAATTCTATCTAAGAGGAATTCTAACTAAGAGGACCGTCGTGGCGCAGACACGTAAGCGTCTGCCTGTAAACGCGACGGTTTCTGGGTTCGATTCCCAGTCGAGGAAGATGGATTTTTCTATTTCAATTTTCTTCGCTCTGGCAACTAGGCAAAGCGCGGCGTTGAGTTCCGAAACTCAACACGCAATGTCTAGAAAATTGTGGGAAGGGGGGACGGAAAAAATCAGAGACTAAGCAACAAAGGACTATCATGGTGTTGTTAGTGGGTTTGATTCCCGCTCTGGGAGATTATTTCCATTTATTTCGTATTTCTTTTCTTTCATCTAGATTAAAGCGCAGCGTTGACTTCCGCTACTTGACACGCAATAGCTCGAAATGTGTAAATTGGGTAAAGGAGTGTCTTAAGAGTAGGTTCCTGGAGCCGCCTACCGTTCTCCATAAGTGCTCAATTTTCTTACTGTGATTGCATATGTAGTGTTAAGAGGTAGAGTTAAACGCCGCAAAGAAATGTTATCATTTCTTCAAATGTTATCATTTCTTTGCGGCGTTTAACTCTACCTCTTAACACTACATATGCAATCACAGTAAGAAAATTGAGCACTTATGGAGAACGGTAGGCGGCTCCAGGAACCTACTCTTAAGACACTCCTTTACCCAATTTACACATTTCGAGCTATTGCGTGTCAAGTAGCGGAAGTCAACGCTGCGCTTTAATCTAGATGAAAGAAAAGAAATACGAAATAAATGGAAATAATCTCCCAGAGCGGGAATCAAACCCACTAACAACACCATGATAGTCCTTTGTTGCTTAGTCTCTGATTTTTTCCGTACCCCCTTCCCACAATTTTCTAGACATTGCGTGTTGAGTTTCGGAACTCAACGCCGCGCTTTGCCTAGTTGCCAGAGCGAAGAAAAATGAAATAGAAAAATCCATCTTCCTCGACTGGGAATCGAACCCAGAAACCGTCGCGTTTACAGGCAGACGCTTACGTGTCTGCGCCACGACGGTCCTCTTAGTTAGAATTCCTCTTAGATAGAATTTAATAACTTCAATTATGTATATGTAATCCCTAGAAGCTTATGTATATCATTAACACGTCACATGACTCTCAATTAATAGCCTCCAAATGTTACACAGTACATGAATGATTCATTATACATTATAGATATAATTAAATATAATTAAGTTCTTAATAGATTTACTCGATATAATGATGGTTTATTGACCCCAAAATTCTATATAGGGGTAACAATAAAATTATTACAATCACAGAGAAAGCGGCGTTGAGTTCCGCTAATTAATACGTGATATCTTTAAAGTTGGACAGAAATTTAGAAAGCGAGAATATGACTCGATATCATATATCTTTTTACTAGAAGCCGTCTGTGGCCTCAAATAAAATATATTTTTTGTTGCTACTACATTCTTATTAGTCATTGCGTTGTTACATAGCCTATAGGCTATAGCCTTTCACAATTAATGGACTATTCCTCACAAAAATATTTTTTAATTCAAGCCTGCAGTTCCTGAGATTAGTGTGTTTTAAAGTAACAAGTAAACTCTTCAGCTTTATATTATTAGTATAGATATATATGTAATGTAAATCTAGGACCAGAAAGAAAGGCCAAAGAAATGTAAACAGAATCAGAAATTGTAAAAATTGTGTAGATTTCCTGGAGTGATCTTTATTTTTGTAAAGAAATATTCTATATTCTATTAAAGGACCGTCGTGGAGCATAGGCGAAGCGTCTGCTTGTAAACGAGACGGTTTGTGAGTTCGATTCCTACTCGAGTAAGAAGGATTTTTTCAATTTCATTGTTTTCACTCTGGCTACAAGACAAAGCGTGGCGTAGAATTCCGTCACTTAACACACAGTACCTCAAAAAGGGCGGAAAGCAGGGAACGGAGTATCTTAACACTAGGTCCCTATGGTTCCTGTGGTTCACTCTGCATCCCTATAATAATAATAATAAAATAAAAACCTAATAACTATTGTAATAAAAACTCTAAATTAATAAGAGCTGTGTGTAATTGAATAAATCAAGTAGCAGGAATTTAGTACCAAAGGGACTAATTCCGAGCACCACTTAAACATTACCGAAGACTTTGATCAGCATTAATAGGTTTAAATATATACATTACTACAGACTCGCTGTTAGGAATGAAAATGAAATTAATTTATATATTTTTTTAGCTTCATGCTTTACTTCTCCCCCAGGCAGGGTAGGCAGAGGGAACTGCAGGGACCGTGAGAACCTAGTGTTAAGACACTCCGTTGCTTAGTCCCTACTTTCCGCCTTTTTTGAGGCATTGCGTGCTGAGTGGCGGAACTCAACGCCGCGCTTTGCCCAGTTGCCAGAGCAAAGAAAATGGAAATAGAAAAATCCATCTTCTTCGAGTGGGAATCGAACCCAGAAACTGTGGCTTTTACAGGCAGACGCTTACGCGTTACAGGCAGACGTTGCGCCTCTGCGCCACGACGGTCCTCAATATATATATATATATATATATATATATATATATATATATATATATATATATATATATATATATATATATATATATATATATATATATATATATATATATATATATATATATATATATATATATATATATATATATATATATATATATATAAATATATATATATACATAGGACTGACAGACTAACAACTCAGTGGCGGAACTCAACGCCGCGCTTTGCCCAGTTGCCAGAGCAAAGAAAATGGAAATAGAAAAATCCATCTTCTTCGAGTGGGAATCGAACCCAGAAACTGTGGCTTTTACAGGCAGACGCTTACGCGTTACAGGCAGACGTTGCGCCTCTGCGCCACGACGGTCCTCAATATATATATATATATATATATATATATATATATATATATATATATATATATATATATATATATATATATATATATATATATATATATATATATATATATATATATATATATATATATATATATATATATATATATATATATATATATATATATATATATATATATATATATATATATATATATATATATATATATATATATATATATATATATATATATATATATATATATATATATATATATATATATATATATATATATATATATATATATATATATATATATATATATATATATATATATATATATATATATATATAAATATATATATACATAGGACTGACAGACTAACAACTCCTTTGAAACTGAGCATGAAAGGCTGAAATAAGTATCGATTTGGAGTTTCAAGAAAGGATTTCTAAGTGAATACCTAGAATCTACGAAAATTGAGTTTTACTTATTTCAAAATGCCCGCAAGCGATGTAGTATAACAACAACATGTTTAATTATAATATTCATCTAAAAATGATTTATATTTATATATATATATATATATATATATATATATATATATATATATATATATATATATATATATATATATATATATATATATATATATATATATATATATATATATATATATATATATATATATATATATATATATATATATATATATATATGCACAAAATTAGTGAAATAAATGAAATGTCTTAATTAGGGCTTAAAGAATTTTCGTATAGTAAACAAACAAAAATTCAGAATAATTCACCCACAAATAAAATAACATATTGAAGATCAATTTTGGTCTTACATCCATGTAGCTTCACGTTTAACCCAAGTCATGAACATGATCATACCTATGACATGCTTTATGTGATTTTTCTATTACCAACGATATTGTATTCTGGAATTTGGATTCTGCAATTCTGGATTGGATTTTTTCTCTATACCAGTTTATTATACAAATTACTTTTTTGATATTTTATTAGTTAACCCTTTTACTTGTATGCATATATCATTATTTTACATAATGTAAAACGTACTGAAGATCAGCAAATTAACAATAAAAAAATATTATACTAAAATTTAAACTTTTTTTTATGAATTAGAACCTACATTCATTCAATGTAAATAAAGTTTTCCACATCTAATTTTTCATCCATTATTTTGAATGAACAATTTAAGGGAATAAGACGCTCGTAAATTAGTTAAAAGCGGACAATTTACACCACTTTTAATTAAATCTGCACATGTTAGCTATTTGTGAACACATATATATATAACGATATTTTGTACTACATTATGTACATAGTATGATATATGTAAAGGATTTGTTTAATTCCAGAAGAAATTTTAGTGAAATTTGATAATTGAGTCGTAGCGCAGCGCCACTGCGTCATAATAGTTATGATAGTTGTAGGTTATTTTCCCACGAGAATATTAGTCAATTAATAGCTAACTTGTATAGCTGATATTAACAACCCTTTGTTCGCATACAGCGTAGAGCCGTTCGTATCGTTGGGGACAAAATTATTTGTGAAAGGCTAGACACATTGCGCTGCGTAGAGAAGTTTCCTCGTTGTGCGTTCTCTGCCGCTTATACCATAGGAAGTGTTCTGGAGAACTGTTTGATCTGGTGCCTGCCGCTGAATTCTCCAACCGCACAGTACGACACAAGTAAAAGTGATCATCCCCACCATCTGGACACGTGAAATTCCACTACTGTGCGGTTCTGTAGGAACTTTTTTCCACGTACCACACTACCTGCGACAGTGTTTCCAGATCGATACGACATGGGTTCCTTCAAAAAGCGCATCTACGTCCACCTTAAAGGTCGGCATCGCTCTTGTAACACCTCTGCTGTTACACAGGGCCGTGGGCGTCGGTGATCACTTACCATCAGGTGACCAGACCGCTCGTTTGCCTTGTCCTTCCCATAAAAAAATAATAATATATGTAATTCAAGTATTTCTTTTCTTTCATCTAGATTAAAGCGCAGCGTTGACTTCCGCTACTTGACACGCAATAGCTCGAAATGTGTAAATTGGGTAAAGGAGTGTCTTAAGAGTAGGTTCCTGGAGCCGCCTACCGTTCTCCATAAGTGCTCAATTTTCTTACTGTGATTGCATATGTAGTGTTAAGAGGTAGAGTTAAACGCCGCAAAGAAATGATAACATTTCTTTGTATGTTATTAAGCAAACACTATATCTTCATTTCTACCGATAGTTATTTGGACTGTATGTGACGTTATAATATGCAACCTAAACAGAGAAGAGAGAGCTCAGTCACTCCTTGAATTGTATTCTATTTTATAAGGATTTTTTTTGCAAATCACGCAAAAATATATAAATATCATATATATCATAAATATTTCATTTTAAATACAGAATATTTCTTTCTACGAGACATAAATTTATAAAATCATTCTAGAAAACTAATTAAGACGAGGCTCATTAGCTACACTTAATTATCTTTACATTTTTTATACTTGTTCCACTTCTTTTAGTGACACTTTTAACCTGCTATTTACGAAGTGTGTTATAGTATATACAACTTTTTTATAGTTTTTATACTATATAGCTTCATGCTTTATCCCGTACATAGCAGAGTAGACAGAGGGAACTCCAGAAACCATAGCAACCTAGTGTTAAGACACTTCGTTGCTCCGTCCCTGCGTTCTCTGTCCCTGCTTTCCACCGTTTTCGAAGCAATGTGTGTTGAGTGGCGGAACTCAACACTGCGCTTTACCTAGTTTGCAGAGCGAAGAAAATGGATATAAAATGGAAAATGGAAAATGGAATCGAACCCACCAACTGTCGAGTTTACAGGGAAACACTTCTCTGCGCCACGAAGGTCCATTATACTATATAATTTATTATATTTTTAATCATATTAGCGGCCTGTGGTTTTCCCCGTTTGAAATTCATTATTTTTATTATTATTTGTAGAACTATTTTAACTACTGAGGCAAGTTTTTAATCTAAAATTGTTCTTTTTGTATCGTTTTAAAGATATCAAAAAGGTGAATTTCATAAAGCCTGGATTTCAGGCGGTAAGTGGAGAGCGGAGTGTTTTAACACTAGAGAACTCTCTGCTATGTTCGGGATAAATAGTGAAATAAAAAAAATCAGTTTCAGTTTATCATTTTTCCCTGAAACGATTTAAGTACAACTCAATATTACTTACGACCTGAGTACTTATTTTTTTTTTTTTAGCTTCACGCTTTATCCTGCACATGGCAGGGTAGGCAGAGGGAACTGCAGGGACTGTAGGAACTTAATATTAAGACACTCTGCTGCTTTCTCCGTCCCTGCTGGACTTAATTAAGTACTCTACTACTAGCTTAAGTAGTAGAGTACTTAATTAACAGTTCAAAAGCTTGTCAGTGGCAAAGTAAATTATCTCTCAGTAAAACGGATAAAAAAGTTATTTACTTTGAAATTATACACAATGTTAACATAAAGTTCACGATAACATCTGCTAAAAGTTAATTCCTCAAAGGTAAAACTTCAAGAAAGGAAGACCGCAGAGAGCGTAGCATCTACCTGTAAACGCCACGGCTTGTAGATTCGATTTCCAGTCGATGAAGACGGAATTTTCGATTTTATTTTCTTCGCTCTGGCAACTAGGCAAAGTGCGGCGTTAAGTTACGCAACTCGACACGCAATGTTTTGAAACAGGCGGAAAGCTGGGAACGGAGTGTCTTAATACTAGGTTGTTCCGTAAAATTTTAAGACAATATCTATTAAGTGGCGAAACTCAACGCCGTGTTTTATTCTCATTACACGACCGAGGAATAGGAAATTATTCATATTCCCCTACTAGAAATCGAACCTAAAAACGTCGCGTCACACCCTCGAGTTGCTGCGTCACGTCAGCCTCATAATATTAAGGCTAAAAATGTATTTCTAATTTTACTTTGAAATAATTCGAACATTTTTATATAATTTTTGTCTCGACAGCTTCAATTGTACTTGAGAATATGAGATTAGTTTCAATTTGTTCTTTGATTAACTTTACGGATTTTGTTATATGTTATTTTTATATACATTTGTGTGTACTTCTTAGAAGATGATGGCTATTTTTTTTTAAGAAATAAAAATTGATACAGAGTAGTTATTACAATATATACTTAAATGCATTTTATATATTTTATTCAAGAAACACAAAATAGATTATTTTGTAACAATGTTGTAACTAAGCGCAAATATACAATAAACGAAGAAAGAACTACATATAATATTTCAGTATTAAATTCCATAGAGCTTTCTTACTCACAGTTTCAAGCCATTTGTCACTGAAAGCTTGTTTATCTAGCTAATTAGTAAGCTTAAATAGCTTAGTTAGAATTTACCGTTGCACTTTTGGAACTTGTTTAGAAAATGTCACCAATTAATTGTATAAAGCGATTCAGTAGTTTCAAATTACTTAATTTATAAATGATTGCCTTTTGCTTCATTATATATATTTTAGTATAGTTTTCTTAAAATTCGAGCTTTTAGTCACTTTTCAGTGGAAATCTTTACTGAAAAGTGTAGTAAACTGAAAAGTAAATTATATCAATGTATTTCTTAATAATATTCTACAAAATTCCCATGTGACTGGTATCACGACAGTTCAGACGGGTGTGATTCTCACTCGGGGAACTCAATATGTTTGAATATACCACGTTACGTCCCATAAATTTAGTAGTCTTAGTTAGAAGAAAAAAGTGGAGATCGGATAATCCTGGCTAAAAAATTCTGTGTTCTTATTATTTATAAAGTGCTTTTTTATATCTTCATCTACAAAAACTAAGAAATATTTACAAATTGACAGTATTTTCCAGTAAATTTATTAAATAAATTATTGAAATTTCGTTAAAATATTGTAAAAGCAGTGGTATAAAATGTAATAGTAACATTTTTAGTCTATAAATATGAAGCTAGATACCAAAATTACTGAACTATGACGTCACTTAAGCCCCTATTATACCTAAATAACGCCCTGGAGGTTATATATGAATGTACTAATTTCACAGTACAAACTCACAGACGCAATCGAGAATATTCAAGCTGAATTTCTCACTATTAAACGCTTAAGGAATCAAATGGTCCAATTGAAAAACGGCAGAAGGGTATTTAGATATAATATTTCAGTAAATTTCAGTAAAGTTATAGTCTTTTTAATAATTTTGATTATATTTGTAATAAATTATTTTATAAAAAAACAACAGCAAGCATTATATTTAAAATTTCTTATTCACTCTTCTAAGACGAAGAATAAATATTTTACAGTCAGCTTTCAAGGCGCTTACTCGATGCAAAGCAAGATGTCTAACAGTATACTTTGTATATAACTGAAAAACTGTCACTATATATATATATATATATATATATATATATATATATATATATATATATATATATATATATATATATATATATATATATATATATATATATCTATATATATATATATATATATATATATATATATATATATATATATATATATATATATATATATATATATATATATAATATATATATATATATATATATATATATATATATATATATATATATATATATATATATATAATATATATATATATATATATATATATATATATATATATATATATATATATATATATATACGCGAAGCAAACTTCAAATAAACAGCTAATAAATAAATAGCTGTTAACTCAACACTTAGACCAAAATCTAACTCGTCTTAATTTATTCTGTCCCGATTGCCGCCGCGTGGTACCTAACTTCCTGTGACAACGGAACTTAATCCTCTAATACATTTATGAAACGCTGTATGTTAAGCCAATTTTAAGCGATTTCATATAATTTATAAATGAATAAAGTCTAGAATTGTGTAACATTATTTATAATTCTTCACTACGGTTATAGGTTGATAACTGCTTAGAAAGCATGAAAACATGTCACATACAAACATTTTTATTTAATATTCCTCAAATGAATTACTACGAGTATAATAGTTATATTTATAATTACATATAGATGTAGATATTGTTAGGTATAGTTATACTATATTTTTTAAGTTCACGCTTTATTCTGTTCATAGCGGGTAGGCAGAGGTAACCGTGACAATTACAAATATTACGCAGTATTGAGTTTAACATATCTAGTCTAGTTCTAGTACCTGGCCTAGGTAAGATTAATTAATTAATTTTTTTCAATCGTACATAATAAAGAGGGAAACTGTAGTAACTAATTATTTTCTACAATTTCAATATTTCTATGTATTTTGTGTTTAATAGCGTAACAGCATTTAAAAAAATATTACAAAATCTTCCATTGACAAAGAGATGAATTCTTTTTCAGCTTCACAAAAAATTCAGAGGACCGTCGTGGCGCAGAGGCGCAACGTCTGCCCGTAACGCGACTAACGCGACGGTTTCTGGGTTCGATCCCCAGTCGGGGAAGATGGATTTTTCTATTTCCATTTTCCTCGCTCTGGCAACTAAGGCAAAGCGCGGCGTTGAGTTCCGCCACTCAACACGCAATGCCTCGAAAACGGAGTGTCTTAACACTAGGTTCGTATAGTTCCTGCAGTTCCCTCTGCCTACCCTGCCATGTGCGGGATAAAAGCGTGAAGCTAAAAAAAAAAAAAAAAAACAAAAAAAAAAATTCATCGTCCCCGATTAAGAATTGAACCCAATATCCAACATACACTGCGCCACGACAGTCTTCATTTTACATAATTAATAATCAGTAAATATTTGATATTCGTTAACTCAACTATCCCATTAATAATATCAATGCGTAAATTCCATAATATATATAATCGAATTTGTACAGGTAGTAAATTATTATTAATATTTGACTTTAGATTTGAGAAATGCAAAAAGTTGACAAATTTACAAAAAATAATAATATTTTAAAGACTTTTTCCGTATATATTTCAACCTAAACAATACTCTAAAATCCCAGTGCATTCGTAAATATTTAAATTAAATCATCCATTTGTTGCCTCTAAAACATTGGCAATACCACTTTATCTAGAATAAGAGTTATCACTTTATCTCAACACTACATATAAGTGCGAAATTTAACACCTTTAAGGAAATACGTACACTTTGTAAGATAAAAGATACGGCGCTGTAAAAACGGAAGCTGACGTTTTCAGCGGAATGGTGGCATCGTAAGTATTTGAGCTTTAGTGACAAGTGAAAGTTTGTTGGTATGTATGCATTTTTTAGGTTTTTACAATTTTATATATAATTTAGCTTCACGTTTTATCCCTCACATGGTAGGCAGAGGGAAACGTGGAAACCTAGTGTTAAGACACTCCGTTCCCTATTTTCCGCATTTTTAACGGCATTGCATATTGAGTGCCGAAATTTGCCTAGTTGCCAGAGTAAAAAAAGGAAAAAAGTCCTTTCCCCGGGGTTGGAAAATCGAAAAAAACCTTTAGTACAAG
>JAZFAU010001018.1:0-27560 GCA_037178615.1 Dione vanillae
AAATTAAATTTGATTATGAACTTCGTAAATGAGCGTATAAAGCTCCCAAATAGATTACTTGTGATGTTTCTGCCTAAATAAATATGTTTACCTTTAAATTTTAATTAAACGGAATATATAACTTCCCATAAATATTAAAGAACATTGACAAACGGTATATTTTGTTTACATAAAAAATATAAACATATTTCACTCAAAAAATACTAAATTGTGTTGGTTTTGAAAAAGTTAATTTTATTAAATTTTGTACTCCATGTTGTGTATTTTCGAGTGGACGAAATATTATATTTACAAGTAAAACGAAGTGTAGTGAAAAGTATCTTTCTCTTTTTTGTCTTAGTAGTGGTACTACAGTTATTTAAGCGGAGAGCAGAGAACATTATGTTATTGCTGTCCATACTATATCGTAGCACTAGTAGAAAAGTTCTAAGAAAGAAAAAAATAAATTTATAATGATGTACAATATGTACAAATGTTCTTAAGTAAGAAAATATATAATCGAACAGATCTATATAAACTCAGTGTATTAACTTGCGCAAAGTTGTTAACTCTGCATTGATTTTATAAGAAGCAGGTCTCGGTGAGCCCGAGCGGGTACTTGCTTTAGAATGGTGAGAGGAGAAAAGTTAGATCACCTAACGAAAGCAGTTTGTAACAAGCGCCTTGATAGGGCTCTAAGATTTGTTACTGTTCAACTTTTACAGTTTGGATATCTGTTGGTTGGGTGGTTAAAGCTTGAAAGAAGGAATATTTTTCAGGAAATATCGAATTTAAACATATTATTATTTCAAATAATTTAAAAATAACGCAAACCGAAATAATATTTCTAAACGCTTAGCGATTGTTAACGTAGAGTCGTAGTATTTAAAAATTAGTATTTAGTAACAGATTTGTTTAACTAGGATATCGGTGAGGATGGAGAAAAATGGACTTTTTTGTATCAAGTTTATTTCCTAATTATTTTCTTGTATGTTAAAATGTATTGGTTTTAAATTACACTGTTTTATCAATAGTAGGTATGCTTATATATAGGTATGATTAAGAAGGACGAGTTCCACCGGCACTTTTAAAGGCTATAAACAAAATAATTAAATAGAACTTTACCTACATTATAGATGAGAAGACAAATGGCATAAGATAACGTTATAGATATATTTATTACTATTAAAATTTATGAATTTTATTATAATCTAGTAACTTATTCGCGGTTTCGTCTGCTTAATCTATATCAGATTTACTCTCACATAATATAAAAGTATACCTATATAAAATTTTTTTAATTTTCTTTTCTTTCATTCAAGAAAAATAATGATAAATTTGTATAGCTATTTAGACAAAAAATACCACTTCATATGCAATATTTCATCCGGGAAATATTTGTACAAGACTGCGATTATTTTCCTCGACTATCCTGATCGCGTGGGAATTCCGAATAAAAATTATATATTGTTACACAATATATAATTTGAAACCTATATACACATTTTTTATATTTTAAATTTTTTTTTAATGTAGTTTAAGAAAATAATTGTAATAATTTTTTTATAGCTTCATGCTTTATCCCACATATTGCAGGTTAGGCAGAGGGAACTGCAGGAACCATATAAACCAAGTGTCAAGACATTTCGTTGTTTTAGCCCCTGCTTTCTTCGTCGCCGCTTTCCGCCTTTTTCGAAGCATTGCGTGTTGAATTGCGGAACTCAACGACGCGTTTTGCCTAGTTTCCAGAGCGAAGAAAATGGAAATAGAAAAATTCATCTTCCCCGAGTAGGAAACCTAACGACTAACTAAGTCTTCGAAAATAATTTTTCATAACAAAATTGTAAAAAAGTGCACAGAGTTCTTTTATAATCTAAACAATATGGCCGGACAACCTGTATTTAATCTTTAGGTACGTAGCTTTCCAATCTATGCAGGGAAAAAGCAAGAATTTCATTAAGAGAATAAAGTTTACAAGAGTTCCGACACCCAACAGGTTTACAGCGGCCTTAGTGAACTCACGCTTATTGTAACTTGATGTTATCTATACAGAGACAGGAAAAGACGTGTTGCCATAATATGCTAAAATAACATTTTTATATCTTTTATACAATAAAGCTCCTTATTGTTTTGATTTCTCGACGTCATAAGAGTCACAAGCTATTATCCCTCGTCACTCAGTAATTCAAGGTTCTGTAAAATGGATGATAAAATTTATGTAACACTTCCCTAACTTTCGCGTTACGATTTTCAAGAAATGTCACACCTACTCACAAAAAATGTGAAACTTTGCCTACGAAAAACGACCTATAATATCAAATTAAGTGCCCCTAAAAATCTTTTAAGCTGCTTCATTATAAAATTTCACGTTGAAGGTTTATTTTGTGTTCTATAAAATGTCACATATTAATTCATTACATAATTATTTTTAAATCATAAATAGGCTTTATTTTCTATTTTGTTTTGTTATACTTACTTCAAATTGAAGGACTTAACTTTTTTAACAACTGTACGACCATTAAGTTCTTAAGTACTCCACTCAAATATATACTGGAGTACCTATTGTGAAATGGTCGAGCACTTAAATGATACTATTATGGTAAAATCGTGTAATTATTTTTTAAGTTTAATAATTTTAGATTTAGCACAAGCATGAAACATAAAAATGTTAAAAAGAAATATTTTTGTACATTTTTTTATTTTAATTAATATTGTAAAGTAATATAGAGATCTAGTCATATAAAGAAAGAGATCTGGCCTTCTTCATCATTGAAGCTTGCGTTTCTGAAAGTCCTGCGCTGCGTTTAGTTATTTTGTACTATTCGTCAGTTTTTAGAAATAGCTAGATGATCACTGCTTGGCGTATAGCAATTATGGACAGGAGTGATAAAGAATTAAAAAAGAAAATTGTTACTACTTTTTATTTACGTTAATCGAGTCGAATCAAAGTAGTTTTTCTAAATGGTTCAATCTCATTCCTAAATGCAATACTAAAAAGATTTTATGTGTCAGCAATATATTGTTTCTTTTTATTTGCAATGTATTGTTTCTTATTGATTTATTGATCAATCAATAAGAGACAATACATTGTAATGGAGAACCT
The DNA here is from genome assembly GCA_037178615.1 of Dione vanillae. Classification (NCBI taxonomy): domain Eukaryota; kingdom Metazoa; phylum Arthropoda; class Insecta; order Lepidoptera; family Nymphalidae; genus Dione; species Dione vanillae. The sequence goes on from JAZFAU010001018.1 coordinate 3,083, forward strand.
TTAACTATGCTGTTTTAAAATGTTAATGCTAACAAAGTGCTAACAATAATTAATACTAACAATAAGTAGTGTAAAATGTGGATCAGGCTAGCGAACTTTTTAAAAGAAATGAAAAATAAAATTATGAGATAGGCAAAGAGCTAAGGACACTTTGTGCTTGAAATGTAATATCTTAAAATATCTTGAGAGCTTTTTAAAACACCTCACGGACACTTTTAATGGAATACCGGCCAGCTTTTTATTTCATAAACTTGTTTTCATTAGTAATGTATATAGGTTTGTTATTTTTTTACTTTTCAATATTTATGTAAGCATAAATTTAAGATGATGTCGTATAGTTTGACGTAGACTATGTATGTTGAATGGCAAAGAAGAGACAGCTAAGGACGATCAAATCAGATTTTTGATAAAAGTACAAAATTCCAGTTGCCTCTATCTTTCGTCTCGATCTTGATTTAGCGCCCTTTAAGGTCATTAATGAGGTTCACCGGAACGCCCGCGCTTAATGAAGTCGTGAAAGAGAATTGAGTGTAGTTAAAGGGGCGAATTTAATTCGATTTGAAACTTTTTAAGAAAATGACTCGATTTCAGACAGCGAAAAGGCAAATCATTTCGGGAAAAAAATAGCACTGACTTGGTGGTAAATTAATATAAATTAGTCACTGAAGCTATAAGCAGATATATATAGATTGCGAGGGTTTTGCAAAAATTTGCCCTAAGTAAAAAATATATTGCTTTTGAAAATCAAATTACTTGGTTCTACTACAGTTATTGTTTTTATTATAACTAGTAAACGCCCGCAGCTTTATCCGCTTGAACTAGACATTTATTGATTTAATAAACGGAATAGTGTTATTATATTTGCTTGTAGCGGACTGATAGCAAGTTTTGTGTATATAAATAAAAAATCTGACCTACGTTTTATTGTACATATTTGATGTTGTGTAAAATGGGTCATTTGATGTTGTCTTTCTCAATCATGATATGGCTGCGTTTATTTGTCGTCGTATCATATCCCACTTATAAATTATTAAGTATTCAATAAATAATTGAAATAATTTAATCTTACGTAAACAATTTCAATTACTAGACAATTTATTTCGTTATCTATTGACCAGGTTCGACTTAGAAATATGACAATATTAAAAAAAATGCCACCTCAGCATTATTTTTTGAGGATTTTTTTTAACTTCACGCTTTATCCCGCACATGGCAGGGTAGGCAGAGGGAACTGCAGGGACCGTGGGAACCTAGTGTTAAGACACTCCGTTGCTTAGTCCCTGCTTTCTCCGTCCCCGCTTTCCGCCGTTTTCGAGGATATATATAGTCATATCATTTCGTGCATATATAGTATTTCGTTAGCTCTACCCTCACCCAGAGCTGCTTTTGGTCAAAATCGGTGTAATACTAATTGTATTTTTTTATTTCTATGTTTTTTATTAATTCAAGACGTTAGATGCTTATTCAGACGTTAATTACTTTTATTACTTCTTATTTATTTTATTCTTAGACAAACTATAATTGCATTGAGGCCAATTTTGACTTTACCCCAGTTATGTTTACAGTTTATAATTTCTTTAAAGATATATTTTGTAACTGATTTTGGCATATATATGCCAATCTATTTCTTAAATTCCGCTTTTTCTGGGCTCCTGCAATGGAATACAAATATATGTACTATTTTTTAGAAATTGTACAACTATCTACCATTGAGGACTATCGTGGCGCAGGGGCGTAGCGTCTACCTGTAAACGCGAGGGTTTATGGATTTGATTCCCACTCCCGCTCTAGAAACTAAGCAAAGCTCGGTGTTGAGTTCCGCCAATCAACGCATAATACCTCAAAAAAAAGGCGGAAAGTGGGACGGAGAAAGCAGGGACGAAGCAACGGAGTGTCTTAACACTAGGTTCCTATGGTTCCTGCAGTTTTTTCTTCACCCTGCCACGTGAGGGATAAAGCGTGAAGACAAAAAATATCTATATTCAATTTATATAAGCTACACATATTTAATAATTGTAAGTTGATTTATTATGAATAACTGAGCTAGCATTACATTCATTCTAGAAAACGTCTCAAACAAAACAGTTGTTTATTCGAAGTCTTTAAAGATAAGAAAAGTTAGATAACCTAAAAGTTGTTTCTAGCAAAAAGCGTACTCTGTGCTTGTTTTGAACAACTTTTTAGTATTGTTGTAACTACGCCACGTCGGTGTGCCTGCACTGATTTGCAAAGTTATATTTCTGGTACAGTATTTTAACTTTTTGCTTTATAATTTTATTGCAATAAATCAAAAAGAAATATTTAGCGTAATGTATTATTATTTGCCGCTGATAGTATCGAAGCAGATGGTTGCGTTATCGTTGAGAACTATAAAGCGTGTCAAGGCGCTTATGCAATGGACACATTTTACTCTCTTTACCGTCTGATAAAGTCTGACAGTCCTTTGTTCTCGAGCCGTTGGTGAAAATTTGAAAGCGGTCCTTACGGCAAATTCTCTACCCTCACGCTAGATATAGATCGAGATACTATGTACTCTGAGATACCGACAATATAAAAAAAAAATTATTAATAGAAACAGTTAATAGAATGTTGGCTTAGAATGGAGAACACTTCGGACAAAAAATTCAAAAAAACAAAGTTTATGAGTGAGTATAAAAAGGATAGTGTGAAAAAGGATATAGTGATTATTTTTTAGTTAAATTTATTATTTGTAATATATTTAATCACTATAATTTCAACATATAAGGTTTTGACAATAAAGCTAAAACAGAAACGAGTTGTTAGACCTTAAAAGCTAAAGACATTCTCAAATTATCTAAAGTATGAAAAATAATTCGCTTTGTAATTTTTTTTTACATCTAGAAATGAAAACAAAACAACTAAAGCTTTAAATTGATTTAAATTTAAAATTGATTTTCCATTTTTTTATATAAAATTTCACGCTTAAGTATATTTTATATAAAAATTTTATTATATTTAGAAAATATTTAAGATATTAGAAGAGAAAGAGAAAACACAGTGAAAAATTATAAGCCCTTTTAAAATGTTGATATCTCAATGATAGCACAAACGAGTAACGAAATTTCAATAAAAAATGCATCTGTCAAATTTGCCACCGTATTTTTAAATTGGAAGAATAATTGATATTGCTGTTGAATATAGTATCTGAAACACACTAAATTAATACATTCAGACGGCGGTGATGTGTTTCAAAATGAATTCATATTTGAGATATAAGCACTTTAAATTTTTAATTTCTATTTATATACAAAATTCATTATTGAATTATATTTAAAGAAGAAAAAAATATTAGATTAACCAAATACAAATTTCGTGCATATGTTAATAAATTATTTAAGATTTATTGAATTGGTATAAAGTTATAGATTTATTTGAAAGTTAGTAAATTATGTAATCTACATAATACGCTTTGTAATATAAGAAATAATAGATGAGAGTACTATATCAATTCAATATGCTTATCTTAACAAATGGGCTTTAGAGTTATTGTAGTGTGCTAATATTTTATCGGCTTTGCCATAAATCCGTAGAGTTACGTTAACTGGACTGAGATTTACAAGTTTCAATAAAGAACTGTTTCGATTCAAGATGCAGTGCTTTTACGTTACATAAAAATGTATTTGTTTTTGTATACATGATACGTGAAAATAGTTTAAATATTTATATAATATATACCTTTTTTAATTGAGAGCAACGCTCTGTTAGAATTTATATATATATATATATATATATATATATATATATATATATATATATATATATATATATATATATATATATATATATATATATATATATATATATATATATATATATATATATATATATATATATATATATATATATATATATATATATATATATATATATATATATATATATATATATATATATATATATATATATATATATATATATATATATATATATATATATATATATATATATATATATATATATATACCTATATAATTATCATTTAGCGTCCAGAAAGTAATTTAGTCAAATAATTACTATATTATATGGAAGCATACAAAAATTTCGATGCGGTTTGATGAAGTACGCGTTGCTTTGTGGTCTAGGCCTAGGAAAGACAAATATTATTTGAAAGATAGAAGATTATTACAACAAGTGAATCAAGTAGTTAGTAGTCGTATATTAATGGTTAATGGTAATGTGTATTGTTGTCGGTAAAAAATGAACAGTACCTTAGCTGTATTGTTAAGACAGCAAAACCTTAGTCTGGCTGCACGTTTGGTCGAACACAAAGCAGTTCTGATGCCAACATTGTTATATGGCAGTGAAACGTGACACGAGACGAGACACGATCTCTTCGGAGGATTTAAGAATTTGGCTAAGCTGGGTGAATTGGCATTTCTGGTACGTATTATTTTGTAACTCTTAGTCACTGCTTCTTCTGATTCAAGTCTGGTTCAAGTTCTTCTTCATTATCACTGGTAACCAATAACAATGAAGAAGAACGTGTTTAGATGATTTGGTCACGTCGAGAGAATAAGTGTTGAAAGAATGGTTAAAAAGATGTATGACGTATAGAATATAGAATATAACCAGCTTACAAATTTTATATTAAGCCGCGAGCAGGTCGCTTTTAAATTATGTTTTAATTTAAAAGCGATATTTATTTTGGTATGGCCTAATGTTTATCAGTATAAGTATACCAACGAAGTAATAAAATATTTGCTTTGTAATAATCACATTAGATACTATGAAATATTAACAGTAACATACGAATGTTCATAATAGAAAATATGGGCGTTGAGATGAGAAACCAAGTACTTAAACGGCGCATTATCCGTCGAGGGAAGCAGTGGGAAGGAACGGACGATATTATCCCCTTTGGAATGTAGGCATGCCACTTGGACGCTTGGAAACTTCTTAAAGTTACTATCTTAAAAATATTTTGTATATCACATTTATTTTGCTGTCAAAATTTGTTGCATAAATGTTTTATTTTTATAGATAGCTATGTTTAGTAAAGCTTTTACTATATTGTAAATTATATAGATGGATTGACGGGCAGCTAGATTTTCTCTGCCTAGCCTATATAGGTACATTGTTGATCATAAAGATCATTTACTTTTTTTAAACTATTATTATAGCATCTGTGGAAATATATTAAAATAATGCTTTGAGTTGCAGATAAAACTTGTAAATACTAAGAAATATAAACGGAATGTATGGTAATTGTAATGATGTGACGACACTTTTAGTGAATAACGCTTAACACCTTAAAAGTACACATATTACATATACTTATAATACAAAGTATAAATTATCACACGTATAGTGTGGAAACGTTTAAAATGTACATAGTTTTAATATTAAACTTATTTGCCGGAAAACTTTACCGCCAATTTCAGGATAGGTGAGAAAATTGTGGAAACTTCAAATATGGAAGTTAGCAAGTGTTATAAAATTTTAGCGTTAACTTTGAAAATGACTTATTTCGGTAGAATAAAATTTTAATTAATTTTGAATGTGTGGAAGTAGTGTCGCGGTTTTTTGTATATAGTAAAAAAATATTCAATGTTTCTTATAATATTTAGAAATATATTACAAATATATACTATACTGTAATAAAGCTGTTAAAAGTGTGATTGTGCTATAAATATCACATAGGCGTATAAATTGACGTGATTTGTTAGTATTCTTTATTACTAAATAACAGCAAAATGTACGTTAAAATGAGTTTTTTCATGTTCTGTTTCCAGTACCTAGTGTAAGCGTATATAACGTTTGACTAGGTACTGGACATTTTCTAATATATCAATAATACATTTAATATTTAGAATATCTTATAACTAAGGACCAATAATTAATAAAATATATATTCTTTATTGCATAACTGTGACAATTAGAAATTCTACATATGAGAGGTATGTATACAATGGCGGGCTTATCTCTAAAAGAAATCTCTTCCAGCCAACCAGTGGAAGTGAGTAAGTGCCAAACAACGGGTCAAAACACAATGCAATAAATAGTATTAGCAAGTCAAGTTTACAAATTTATAAAATAATACATACATATATACACATATAATATATACATACGTATCACTATACTTATAAATATATACATAGATATATACATACATGAAACATATACATATTTACATTAAAAATAATAATATAAAATAAATACACCAACTAAAGAAGAACGATGAATTGAGTCTAGGTCAACTATTTTCGATAGCGAGGAAATGCTTTTTTAAGTGAGATTTGAAAGAAGGAAAAAAAACTAAGCTAAACTAAGGAAGAAAGAAACTGTTATATTTTTTACAATAGTTTTTTATAAACATGTCATTAAAAAATTAAGGTCAGCGTCCTGACACAATAAATGGTTCAATGTTTGACTGTTGTTGCGTTGGTTACGAGTTCGATCTTCTCTCAGGAACATCATAATTAAAATATTGTTTTTCCTTTACTTTTGTAAGTTTGGCGTTAAGTTACCATCCATAAAGCAAATTTTTTGGTTGGAGAGCGAAGAACGGAGAGTCTTAATACTAGGTTCGATATACGGACATAACGCAAATTTCAATGCGCTTTATCGGAACTAAAGGTACGGGCAGCAATTTTGGTACTAGACCAAATATAATATCAGAATACGAATTTCATATAGAATGTAATACTGCGCGGCGCTCCGTTTTACTGAAAATTATATAATATGATGGAAATTTTATCAATATAGATGAAAGCCGGTTTTAGATTAGATTGTATTTCACATGAAGGTAATAACATCTGAGTATTTACTAATCCTCTCAAATTATATCGCTTGTAAGTTATATATAAAACCCATTGACTTTTTCATAACGTTTCGATAATTTACTTGTTCTTTCATATTTCAGATCTCGTTATTTCATTTGGATTTCGATATATTCCTAATAAAGGAAATTGATTTAAAGATTTTATTTTAATCATCATTATATCTTCATTCTTCACGCTTTATCTCGCTTCTACCAGGACAGGCAGAGAACCGCAGGTTTCGTGGGAACCTAGCATTAACGGCATTACGTGTTTACTAGCGGAACTCAACGTCACGTTTGCCTAGCTACCCCTACCAAAACGAAGAAATGGAAATGGAAGTTAAATAATCCATTTTTCTCGAATGGAATTGAACTTACAAACCATCGTGCTCACAAGCAAACGTTGCGCGTTTGTGCCACGACGGTCGGTCCTCGAAGGGAAAAAAATTTGAAGGGAATAACTGGGGGCCGGCCGAGGAAGCCGCTATCCGTCATATACCTATTCTAGACATTGTGCGTTTAGTGGTGGAATTGAAATCACACTTTGTTTATCACGTTACTAGAACAAGGAATTGTAAATAGTTTGTTCCTCCGAGTGGGAGTCGTATACACAACTGTCACAAGTCGCATGATGCGCCACGACGGTCCTCTACAAATTATTATCAACTTCGAAATTGCGCAAAATAGCGTCTTAGTCGTTACGTAGATGCTAAAAAGAATGTATAGCGTATAATTTTAAAATGATGAACACATCAACACTTAAACAATATTTGGAACGAAATAAAATTCTAATGGAAATAATATAAGAATTGATATATCACAGCTCAATTTTATTTGTAAATTTTCATTTTCTTTAATTACTTTTACACATGTGACGTTAAACGTGATCTAGATGATCAAATTGAATGTAGCGGAAAAGAATTCACGTAGAAACTATTAGGGAAAATGTAGGGAGCTTAGCGTGGAATTAAATTTAGATTTAGTAGATATTTCCATTATTCCGTCAAACACGTATATTTGTGTTGAAATAATTTTCGACAAATGTAAATAATTAGAAATTAAATTTTTCACATGTTTTTTTTCGCGCAATATTATTTAACACTATGCCTATTTAAATTAAGGTAAAACTTAATTAATTTAAAATAGTTCACAAACTTGTTAATAAGATAAGTATTTTTATATTTGTGTAATTATTTAGTTTTAAATAAAATTAATTTAATTAGATGTTGGGGCCATAATCCTAAATAAGCTGAACGAGCTTAATTTGTTTGATTTTAAAGCAAATTTGTTAGCGAAGTCCTCACCTATAAAATGCAATGCAAACAGACTGTATAATCGATTTAATGAAAGGGGAATCGAGAGGTTCTCTAGGTTTGCATTACCAAATTTACGACTACATCGTACATTTAATTAGAAATTCGTACCGCAATAAAAGCGACTTGATGACCAGAAGATTAAAATGGGAAAGATTTAAAATGAAACTAAATGTAAATAAGATTGGACTCCACAGTCTTGTTTACACACGATGTTTTCCTTTAAAGACTCAACAAATGCGTCTTTTTTATTTTGCTCATCGTAACGATAGAAGAGCCACATTAATCAGTTCATAAATTGCAAATATACCAATTAAAACATTCGTTTTTAACTTAAATAAATATTACTATAATTATATTCTTATTATGTAGGGTTATATAAATATATGATTAAATTATAACGTTTTTAAGTCGCAGTGTTTGTATATTTAGCAAATAGGATTCTGATTGGAATATTTTAGGTAGGCAAAATGGATGGGATAAATCACTAAAGAGTCTTTCACAATATAGATAGGTTGGGTATTTCCTGTAGTAGAGAGCATTTATAAAACATTGCTCGGGCCTCAGGACTTGACTGCACTGCAGCGTGCGCTCGTCGCGATTTATTGGCCTCACGCTGGGACAACAGACTGATCGCGTCAAGTACCGTAATCCCTAATAAATAACAAACCTTTTTACGCTACTAAAATACCTATTTGTTTCCACTTTTGCACTAAACATGATTAACGAATGAGACTCCCAACTAAACTGTATTGATTGTTGGCTCAGTGATCGTGTTTTTAGCTTCACGCTTTATCCCGCACATGGCAGGGTAGCCAGAGGGAACTGCAGGGACCGTGGGAACCTAGTGTTAAGACACTCCGTTGCTCAGTCACTGATTTTCTCCGTCCCCACTTTCCACCTTTTCCGAGGCATTGCGTGTTGAGTGACGGAACTCAACGCCGCCTTTGCTTAAGTCAATTTTTGATCGCTAAAATTTTGTTAACAAACTTATTTGATGTTTTAATTGGTAAATATTATATTATATCTATTATTGAAGACCATCGTGGCGCAGAAGCATAGCGTCTACCTGTAAAGCGATAGTTTGTGGGGTCGATGTTCAACACGTAATGCCTCGAAAAAAGCGGACAGCGGGGACGGAGTAAGTAATGGAGTGTCTTTACACTAGGTTCCTATTCCTAAGTTCCTATGGGATAACGTAAACTACTGTTTCAGTTATTTATAACAAATTTAAACTTATTAAACGTCAAAGTATTCCAAACTAAGTTGTAAGTCGTATCCCACTTGAACGTGCGCAAGTTCAACCAGAACAAAGAAAATAAAGTGTGAAGATAACAGGATAATCGTGTTCAGAGTAGTTTTCCATTGTAACAGGGGTGAGACAATTTAATCTTGTCAGTTCCATGGTCGATGTCGGCACGCTTTAATCGCTTAGTTTCTTTGCCATTTAGTAGGTCCAAGACATTTTAAAACTTCATTTATTCTTAATTAAATCGTTTTGTCCAATGGCAATAGATACATTAAGAATTTAAATTAAAAGTTTTGTATATAAATTCAACGTTTTATTAAATAGGTAACATAGTGTTTGTATTTTTACAGTTCGTGTGTAGTCATATACAAAAGAATTGTATAACAACTCTTTTCAAATATTTATTCATTAATATCGTTACCAGCAAATAAATTTTTTATTCAACTTGTGAAATGTTTATAAAACAGAGTACATTACTTTGTTTCAGCTTTATCAATCTAATTAACCTGCTTCGTTACCAACTTAAAGAAAAAATTAACTTAGGTTAAAAAATAAGAAAGCCTCGAAGTAAATGAATTTATGTAGCATGTTTAAGCTATTACTTAGCCCTAATTTTAGAGTAAATATTTCAAGTAGAAGTTTTGTAAAATAAAAACTAACGTGAGGAAAAAGCAGTGTAGAGTTATAACGAATTTAAAAAAAAATGTATATTTCGTTAAATATAACAATAAATTAATATGTTAATAAATACATTTGTTTTATGAGTGCCACTAACGTATATAAATGTGAGGAAAAATAATAATGTGAACTATTTAATATAAAAAAATATTTCCTTATATTTTGATATTCAGAAAGACGAAGAAAGAGCGTATTTATTTATTTATTTATATTTTGGAAACAAACAGTGCTATTAATAATTATAAATGTTGTACATAATTATTCCTTAAACCAAAACAGTTTCCTATGACAATTAATACATAAATAACTTTCAGAGTGTAGAAAGCATATTAATTATTACTATAATTAATATGCTTTCTTTTATTATTATAATATAAATGAAACATTATCATTATAGATATTAAAATTAAAACTTTAAATTAAAAATTATTACAATATATAGTTATGTTAAATATCATTTAGATTCATTCAATAAATATTTTACAGCAGATTTGAATTGACGGAGAGAGAGATGAAACATATCCAATTTAGAGAACATCTTGTTATGTTTGTTAACACTTCTAATAATGAAACCATTTCCTGCAAATTTGGTGCGGGTATACGGTATATTAAAAATAGGTTTACTTCGAGAATTTAATCTAGGACAGTTAAGATTAAGATCCTGTAGCTCCTCTGGTGTTGCAAATGTCCATGGGCGGCAGTATTCACTTACCATCAGGTGATCTGTCAGCTCGTTTGCCACCTATACTATAAAAAAAAAAGAATGAATAATGGAAATAATCTATTAAAATAAAAATTAATGAACCCTATAATATTGAATAACCATATCTAATTCGCTAAGTATCTAATAATAAATGATCACAGCATACAGCATTTATATGAAGTTTAAATTTAATATTTACTTTTAAAATACCTTTTTATACAACACATTTTTAGTTTTATTTTCATGCTGCAGTATAAATAACCTAATAGATGGACATAGAATAGGCCGCATATCCTGTGCTTTATTAAAAATCATGGCATAACATAATTGAAACCTAAATTAAACCATGTTTAAGCCAGTTGAAGATTTCGAAATAGAAATTTCATACTTAATATCATGCCCTATTTTGACCCCTTAAGGTTGGGATTTAGAATACCTTTTGATTGGGTGCCTACTTAAGAAAGTGTTTATGCAATCCAAATTTCATGGCAGCTTTGATAGTTTGCGTTCGACGATGATGGATCATTCAGTTACCTAGTCGGCCAGGAAGCGTTATTTTATAAATATATATAACAACTGTCCAATTTTATATATTTTAGTAAGTAGATGTACACTTTGAGTATAGATTTTGCAGCTTCTTTCAACGCAACTATGCATTAGGTAAAAACACAAATTGTTTCGTACACTCGTATATGTGACACATGTTTAATATCAAAGACTTTTCTTAGACATTTAAAGCGCCTTATTTATCTTCAGAATATTTGTGCCATATTGGTAACTATTTTATTTCAATTATTTTATTCTGTAAATATTATTGTACAGAATAACAAAATCTTTTACTTAAGTAACTGCAACACAATAATTGTTGCAGTTACTTGAAATATTTTTATTAATAAAATTGAAAATAATTATAACAAAACATTAATTAATTATTAATTGGAATTATTTATTCCAAACTCTGTAGTGCCCGTTGGCAGCAAATTGCAGCCCTGGTTTGCGCTTCCATGCAAAATGGCATATCATCAAAAGCAGTAAAAGTACCAAGCTTGGGCCGAGGCGGTTGCAAGTAGGGATCCAAAAGCGAATCTTTGCAAAAAGGAGTACAACTTTGCCTCTAGATCCTTCAAAGAAGCCGTGGCTAGGGCAAAGGTAGGGCACATTGGCAGAATTGGATAGAAACTAGCCTGTCTTCCTTCGGGAAGACGTGTATTCTGGTCTTTGGCTATAGTTATTGAAGGTAACTTCTGTCAGCCAACTTTTCCACCATTACGCAATGAGGACAATACCTTGGTCTACGATGCAAAGGAAAAAGCCGATCTCTTGGGCAACCTCTTTGCGTCCAACTCGACTTTGTATGATGAGGGTAAACTACCACCTACCATCCCACACTGCAAGTGTTCTATGCCGGAAGTAAAATTTACACAAAAACCTTGCGAAGAGCTCTTCTTTCACATGATATTCACAAGTCCTGTGGACCTGATGGTATCCCTCCTATTGTACTGAAAACTTGTGCTCCTAAGTTGACTCCAGTTTTAACGCGTCTTTTCCGACACCTGTACTCTTCAGCCGCTGTTCCAACTTCATGGAAGACAGCTTTGGTACACCTGGTTCCTAAAAAGGGCGATCTCTTTGATCCTTGCAACTTCAGGCCTATTGCCATAACCTCCTTGCTCTCTAAAATAATGGAGTCTGTTATTAACCGCCAGCTATTGCGATACTTGGAGGACCAGCAGCTGATTTGTGATCGTCAGTACGGATTCCGTCAGAGCCGGTCTGCTGGTGATGTGTTGGTCTACCTAACCCATAATTGGGCAGTTGCGGTTGAGAGTAAGGGAGAAGCCTTAGCAGTCAGTCTGGACATAGCGAAAGCCTTTGATCGGGTTTAGCATAAAGCTATACTATCAAAACTGCCTTCCCATAGGCTGCCTGAGAGATTATGCAAATGGATTTCTAGCTTTCTTACGGAGCGTAGCATAAAGGTTGTTATCGACGGTACATGCTCTAATTCCTTACCCGTGAACGCTGGAGTCCCACAAGGCTGTGTACTATCCCCCATACTGTTCATCCTGCATATCAATGACATGTTACAATCCAGTAACGCTCATTGCTATGCGGATGACAGTACGTTGGATGTGTCATATTGTGGCCACGCAAACATCTCTCAGGCGCAAGTCAGTGTGTTTCGGAACAAATTTGTGTCAGAAATCGAAATTTCCCTCAACCAGAGCCCCAATTTGAAAGAATTGGGGCTCTCATAATCTCGTAGAGTTCAACCCTAAAAAACACAAGTTTGCCCGTTTACCACGAAAAAGAATCCCTTTGTTGTATCCCCGGCTTTTCAGAGCATTCCCCTTGAAACCAATCCTATTAGAATTCTCGGTATCAACATTTCCAGAGACGTTCAATTCCGCGTTCATTTGGAGGATAAAGCCAAGTTAGCCTTTAAAAAGCTTGGCGTCCTTAGTACGGTAGCGAGACGATATTTCACATCAGCGCATCGCCGTCAACTTTATAAGGCCCAAGATAGGCCGCTCATGGAATGCTGTTCTCATCTTTGGTCTGGGGCACCCCAATACCAATTTCTTCCTTTTGACCGCGTCCAACGTCAGGCTGTTCGGATTGTTGATGACGAGAATCTCAGTAAGCGGCTCGACCATCTGGCTCTGTCATCACTGTGCATCTTCTACCGTATGTACCACGAAGAGTGTTCTGAAGAACTATTTAGGTTAATACCGGCTGCGGATTTCCACTATCGTAACTCCCGCCACAAATTAAAATACCATCCTCACCACCTGGATGATTGGCAGAGTACCACTGTGCGTTTCAAAAGAAACTTTATTCCACGCACGACCGCACTGTGGAATGAACTCCCTACAAAAGTATTTCCCACCTGATACGACATTGGGACCTTCAAGAAGCGAGCGTACACCTTTTTAAAAGGTAGGCAACGCATCCCTGAAACCTTGGGCTTCATGGGTGTCAATGGGCGGAGGTTATCACTTAATATCAAGTGACCCACTTGCTCGTTTGCCTCCCTCTAATATAAAAAAAATTAACAAACGTGTATATTATAATGGTAATCATTAAAGCTAGCAAGAAGTTAGTGCGTATTTTCGCTGTTCTACTTATGCGACATACTCAATGTTGTGGAAAAGAATTCAACAGGAAACTCTATTAAGGAAAGTACGCGAAGCTTAGCTTGGAATTAAATTTAGATTGAGTCTATCCATTAGTCTGCCAACTCGATGTAAGATGTTTTAAAAATCGAGCGTAGAATAAGACATTTAAAAACAAGTTCTTTTAGCATTAGAGACTCGTTACTTATGTCAAGTGAAATATTGTAGTGCGACATACTCGTATGTATTTGTTATAACTTTGTTGTTTCATGTCATGATAAATTACAAATAGCATTTTATTTACAATAAAGAAATTACGTTAGGATATAATTAATTTAATAAATAATAAAACTTGTCTATATTTACCGCGTAATTTTAGCTTTGGATGTAACCATACTGACCTAACAATGTGATTACTAAGTACTAAAAACAAAAATAGCCTATTGTCACTTATTTCATTATTTTTTAAATACTATTTAATCCAGTCCAGATCCAGTTGGCAGCTAGAAATATTATTCAGATAGTGCAGTGATTAAATTTTAATTTTTACTGCAAATTTTAAACGAGTTCATTGGTTGAGAGGTAGCAAAAACTTGTTACATTACAAAGTCCACATATCAAAAGTCCACAACACATTTGTATAATACACGGGAGCCACATATTAATGACAATGTATACGAATGTCACATAACATATTTATTTCTTCATATGTTTAGTATGTCTCCATGATTTAGCAAATCAATCCATATTTGCTAAGGATATATATATCTAGGTACTTAGCAGTTAAGTGAATGAATGAAATAAGTCAGCGTATTTAAATTATAGCTAATGGAAAAGTTATAAATAATACTCACATAATTTACATTGAATTAAAACGATCCCAGAAGCACATTTGTAATGAAGCGTTTGAATAAAGCCATGATTTGTAAGCACGGGATCGAGCTCAATGCTATTACCATCGAGTTTCATTTTAAATTTCTCTCATTTCAATCTTCTGGTCGTCAAATCACTTTTATTACGGTACGGATTTTCAATTAAATGTTAGAAATAATCGCAATTCATTTACTTTTACTTAATATTCTTGAATGGTAAATATTTCAATTTGTAAATTTTTAATAAATTTGTATAAGTAATAATTTATAGATTATATTCTCCATTTAAATTACAGCCAGTGTATCTTTACATATCACTTTAAGATATAATTAAAAGTAAATCAAAATTTCTTTGTAGTAGTAACGTGTTCCAAAAAGCATTTTAACTAATATTAGAATCACGTGTGTCTGCAATAAAAGTATACTTTTGAAACATTCTTGAAGGAATGAATACAAAAGTTTTTTTGCATTAAGCCTTGAATCGGAAAGTTTAGCATAAAATACGCGAATTTTGCCATAGCGCACAGTGGTTTTAGTTCCGCATTTTGAATAGGGTTTTAGCTTTACATAAAATCCTACCAATAAGAGTCTAGTAGCTCAACGTTATCTTTAACAAGTTTTAAATATTCAGGGAAACTCAACCAATGAGGGGAATTTCAAAAGGAGAAATTCGCAGCATTTAAAACATACAGGTAGATATTTCGCGGACTTTCATTTATTCCTTGTACATTATTCATGAAGCTGGTGTCTCCGTAACGAGTCAGTCGAGCGAAACCTACCGTCGATAATGAACTAAAGTTTTTATTCAGATACCAATTCCCTGCCCTTAATTTATCAAAGGTTTACGACTGATGTCCACTGCTACAATACCAAGCTTGTGCTATAGTTTGGAGCTTTCAGCATATGTTTTTTATGAAGTAAAAACATATTTGCACATATAGACTAAGAACGTGTTGCTTAGCTACAAATACAATATAATAAAATAATAACAATAAATTTAACAAATATAATTTACAACAAACAGTTACAGATTTCCATTTTGTAATAACTTAGCAACAAGTACATTATTAAAATGAATACTTAAAAAGCACTCACAGACAAAGTTCCTTTCAGTGTGCTCGCTCACAAAGGCCAGATTTTGCAAGCCACTAATTAATTAAACAATAGGTACATGAAAGACGCATCCTTACCAAGAAAATCTTGACGTTCACGAATAGAATCTTAAGAAGCTTTGGTGGGTTTTAAATTAAAGATATTCATTCAAAGGGATTTCTCGTGTAGCCTAATTAATCAGTTTTCTTTAATATGATTGCTTGTAATGTGATCAAAACGTTTAATTTTATTTACTTAATCAACATGGCGTTCAAATTTAAGTTTTTGAGTTATTATCCCGCCCATGGCAGAGTAGGCAGAGGGAACTGCAGTTACCATGGGAGAGGAATGTGTTAAGACGCTACTTTTCCTTTTTTCCGAAGTTAACACCGCGCTAGCCTAGTTGTAAGAGCAAAGAAAATGGAAATGGAAAATTCATCATCCTCGAGTGGAAACTGAATCTAAGTACTATCGCGTTTATAGGCAGACGTTGAGCTTCTGATCCCTGACGATTCTCATTAATGATATATTTAAAAAATATTTAATATAACGTTTGCAACACTGTTTACGTATATGGAATTACATAACTATATATTTTCATAACAAATGAATAAAAAGAAAACTAAATTTTTAGAAGCAATTTTCTACAAAAAAATATCTTATATTCTCATAAATCATTGTAACAACGAACAAAAGAAATAAATATTAAAATTAAACCTTTCTGACAGTTTAATAAGATAATAAAAATATATCCTTGGAAAATGAAAGTTCTTAGTAAATGAAATTTCTTTTTTCCTTCATTTTTGCTAAACATAGTAGCACTTATAAAATATTATCTTTTCTTTACATACTTTGAAACAAAGCTATTTAGAATCTTCTTGTAAGTCAGTAATTCAAGAAGAAAATAGGTATAAATACATTTGTATAAGTAGAAGTATTATAATTGCATTAATTATAACCAAAAATGTCACACCACGCTTATCTAGTGGGTACACAAACAGATAAACAAACGGAAATAGGTTACGAAATATCTATAATGTCATAGACCAAGCCACGAACTTTTTGCACAAGAACGTTAGCATAGTATTTTGTCACTGTTGTTCAGATGTCAAGACTCGACGTGTACAGAAGTCAGCTACGTGTGAGGATTCAATGGATAAATACAATCATTACATTAGGTTTACCTAATAACCTAATATACTTATTTACTTACTTAAGCCTTAAATGTTGGCAACGCACCTGTTACACCTCTGGTGTCATACAAGACGTAGATGTTCTCATACCATCAGGTGACCCAAGCGCTCGATTGCCTTGTCTTAAAAAAATCATACAATATTGTAGAAATACACAGAATCATTAAATATTATATAGAATAAAATTATATATTCATATACCTTGAGGCTGGAATATGTATAGTAAACAGCTTGTTCTAATTTCTTGTGAATATAATAATGGGTCTATAAATACGAATAAAGTTTCATAAAAGTAAATAACATGTATTGGCAACATTTATAGGATTTTCGATAATATCTCATCATTCACAAAACTCACGTTTGTGGTTGACAAACCAAGGGTAGGGCATCGAAGTAGTTATAAGTGTAAGTATAATTTTAATGTTACAGTATGGTCATTTGAATGAGAATATAATTTTTAATGTCTTTTTTGGTGGTATTGTAACGAAGCTTCACCCAAACAAACAAATATTGTTGTCTTCGACATAAATATTCTACCTGTAATTATGCAAATAATGGGAATAACTTCAAGAGCGCAGTGCTTAGAGTCTGTATAGATTTTTGTTTGTCTTTTAAAGAATACACAGACCTTAAATAAGGAGCCTAACCAGGTTACTATCACTCGCACAATCACGACCACCCTGCCAAGAGTACCCTGCCTCGAAAGAAGAGTATAAAATTGCTATGACATAAGATAATACTATGTAACGTTATTGTCCCGAGATTTAAAATGGAGTTCTTTATTCATGGATTTGTGATACAGCCGGTGTTATCACAACAGATGTATAAACATGGAACAATTTTTCCTGTTATATTTGGTATTATTTTCATTTATTTTCCGCTACAAAATATATATCAATTTATTCTATTAAATTTTATAGAAAAATATTATCTTAAGAACTATTTCAAATGCACCATGGTTCATTACCAACACCGAGATCCATGAGGTCCTAAGCATAAGAACTGTTAAGGAGGAGTTAAAAATAACAGGGAATAAATACAAAACACGGTTAGAAAATCACCCAAACGACTTAGCCACCGCCTTAGCAACTATTAGTTACACTAAGCGGCTGAAACGCCATGATATCTTGAAACTTGGTGACAGATGGTAAAGGATGAGGTGTCTCCTGCTGGGGAGCTCCTTAGACGTGACATAATTTACATAAATCAAATCTGCTTATAGTTTGGGACTGATTGCAGATAAGCACGGCAAAAAAAAAAAAGTTTATACAACGTAATCAACATTAGACTGTATTTTCGTTTAGACAAGTTGCGGTATTAAACTTGGCCACTCAATACATAATGTAGATGTACTTACATTAATTAAAATGTGTAAAATATGTGTGGTTATATTTTTATTTAAGAATTACAAAAAAAAATTTTCGTACGAATTTTGTACCTACCATATTAGATGAAAATTTTAATATTATTTAAAAAAATACTAGCTAAAATTATGTCTCCCTTAATACCGCATTATTAATAATTTCATTACTTAATGGTTATTTTTAATCAAGATTCAATTTCATTTTGATAGTCTTTCGGGGAATATTTATTCAAATGAGGGCCTTCAAACTCAAAGATATAAACGAAGATGAGGATATCAACCCTAAGGAATGAATCAAACCGTGTAATAAAGAATTATTAAAAGTCTACAACAGCGTATTATATATACTTAATATATTTTTAAAAATACAAAGTAATGTCTTTATTAAATAAGTGTTCGGAAAAGAGTAATATATAATATCTTATTATGTCACACTATCATAGAGCAGCGAAGTTCATCAATAACACAAGGGAACAAATTTTCATTTTTTGTCGACAACAAGAAAGAAAATGTATGTTTTGGATTGAATATGCCTCACAGAAATAAGAAGTAATGATAGATTTGTTGTAACAGATCCTGTTTTTCAAATATCATGATATATCAAAAAATTTAAAAAAAGACCCGAAAATTTCAATTTAAAAATTAATATCGATTCGAAACATTTTTTTTATTACATATCACCTATATGTATTTTTTTTTTAATATTACAACCTTATAGACTATTTAGACCAACTTGATTAATATAAAGTGTGCTTAATGACTTTTTTTTGCCTCTTGTACGGCGATGCATCTTCCTTTTTTAAGAACCAACAGTAATCGCTCATACTAGCTGGATCCCATCGTCCTTGGTACCTAATTTCTATTGTTCTCACGTCTCGATGAAACCTTTCACCTTGTTCATTGCTTACTGCACCAAGATTATTAGGTAAAGTCTAGATGTGAATGCAAAAAATGAATCTTAAGAGACATTCTGCAACCTAAGTCGTGATATGACCTTTTCTACCTTTTCTTTTGATAGACATAAGTCTTTGGCCAAATCATTTAATTCATTTTGTTTTATAAAATGAGGTTCACTTGTTTGAGGCACATACGATGGATCTTCGGGGCTTATATCTTCTTCTGTAAACAAACGTATTTCTTCTTCATGAGGTATCAATGATAAAAAAGTTGATGGCTCGGAAATATCCTTTGTATGAGAGATTCGTCGTGAAGCTGACGGCAAATCGGGATATTGTATTTTATTTTTGTCTTTCTTAGAATATCCCGATACATTGGTCAGACAAAAATAACAGTCATCAATACGATTTGAAGGCTCGCGCCATAACATGGGAACTGCAAACGACAATTTGTTTTGTTTACCATTTCGCCACTTTACAAGACCGATATAACAAGTAATGCAGCACATATTTGGTGTCCAAGGCTTTTCTAGATCTCCAATTCCAAATCCAAAATACGAACTGAATGCTTCTTTCACATCTTGAGTATTATTTTTAAGTTGCGTCACTACGTAACATCCACACACATAACAAAACTTATTTGGTGAAATTCTACACGAGCTTCGCTGTTTATTTTCCATACTTGAACAAGATAAACGTCTATATAATATGTTGAAGCCTAACTGCTACAATTTACTTCGATAATTCGCAATATTTAAATGTTACAGACGAATAGATGTATGCAAGAAAGTAAACTATAATGAGTAAATAAATTTCTGATTATGCGGGTATCTGGACCTGTTATAAAATATTTATGCTAAAATCCGTAATCAGTGAGAGTAGTACAACAAAAATGAGTGATCATCGGTGTTGTTGTCTAACCACTGTTCCCTTGTGTAATCGTTTACAACAGTATACGTAATTACAGCGGTTAAGAAAACGCGACACTCGTTTCTTGGTTCTTTTCCCATATAAGGGGACAGAGTAAAAGTGTAAAAAATGGTTGCCTGTAAAGTGTGTTTTACGGGCGAAAATTTTACGTGACAACGTCTTTTTCTCGGTAGAATATTTATTGATATGAATAATAATTATAGTATAAATTGCACAAATTTTAACTATAGAAAATATATTTTCTTTACTAAAACATTGTACATGTGTCAAGTGATACGCGCGGCGGACCGATCATAGTTCGGTGACAGTTGACACATCATTACGTTACCATTTTCATATTTGACTCCGAGCCGCACAACCTAATTTAAGACGTTGTCACGTCAAAAATAATTTATAGAATGGTTTATATTTCACAACTCGACATGTCATAAGATTTTAAACAGTCAATTTAAAGGCTCTGGTAAGTTAAAAAACTTTACAAGCTGACCTTTATCAAAATAAGTTTGATACTTTATTTAAAGTTTTATTATAATTTCATTAATAGCGTCCGTAGTACGGCTGGCATGGCAGCAAGCTCGATTTAGTTCAATTTGCGCGCGTCGCGTGGCGATACGATGCGACTTGAAAATTTAATGATACGAGTCCCCTGGCATTCAATGCCTATGCTGGGAACTCACACACGAAGGAGTCATTTTATAGCAGCTACTTACACACATTGTTGTTCGAGGATGTTTTAAAGGGTACCAACCGCTTCATTAATATTATATGTGAAAATCTCTAACGCCTTTGTAGTGGACTAGCATTTACAAATATAAATTTCAAGGTTTCCTTTGGTAAATAATAACTCGTGTGTATATGATAAAGACGCTGAGGATTTAAAAATGTATATAATAATCAATTGTGGCAAATGTACCAAAAATACGAAGAAGAAATATATTATATGGATAAATACATATCTACTATGTTTGAGTATGGTGGGGAAAGAACAGATTATTACATTGTTTATATTTTGTGTATCTTCCTTCTTGGACCCAACACATCCTCCTTCTCCTTTAATTTCATTGGCGTTCGAGCGTTTCAGTTTTAAGTACAATTCACTTTGGCCTAGTCACCCTTCAACTGAGAGTACACGAAAATGTGGAACGACAGTAATAGAAGACTATCATTACAGTTTAATCCTTCACCTATGAACAAAATCCCAGCTATTTTACCATAAACAGACAAAAAATAGTAGTAACAAAAATATGTTACATTGGGTTAATTTATACATAAAATTTATATCTAATTACGAAATGAAACGAAAACCTGTACCTTCTAAACTTAAGCTGGCCTAATCAAACTATTCTTGAGGGATAGCTGTGAGTCAAATATATGTGTCGAAAACATGTCTCATATTAGATTGCACTTACCTGACTGGTCTAATTAAGCATTAACCTATAGCTGGCGGTTTCATTAAACGTGCAACTTACCAGAGGGTAATATGATTCTGTTTTAAACATCAGTGGAAACTCGATTATTCCGGCCCTCGTATATAACGGATTTCGCGATTTTGCCTGACTACAGGGCCAATTGGATAAATGTACCTACGAGTCGTATCTGTGCAAGCACTGGACGTGTCGTACTTGTGTGTTATCCGCCATTTTTCACCAAATTTCTCTATACACAATGATTTTCGTTTATATGACTACTTATTTTTAATAATATATAATATTATATGTTACGATTTTTTTCAATTATGTAGTTTCAATTATCCTGATTCCATTTTCCGAATGCCTTACAACAACAAAAAAAACTGTTTTAGCATTCCATGGATTCACCGTGCGGGTGCCGGGCCCTTCGCGTTGTAGGAAGAGGAGCTCCGATCAGCGCTTGGGACTTGCGACCCAAGTGTATGTTAAAGGGCCCCTTAAAATGCATTAACGCTCAACCTTCACTGTCCGAGCTCCTCCCACTACCTAACCAATTCGAAAAGATCTGCTAATGCCGCCTTGAAGTACGTTCTAGAAATGTATTAGTAATAGTTTCTAGACAGGGCCGAGATCTTTTAGCAAGCTAAAGAGAGATTTTCGCTGTTATACCTCTCGCTCCTACTTCTACCGCGTATGAATTTACTCTAAACCTATTCCTGGTCAGTTCGTTAGTAAGCTCGAAATATTTATTAAGTTTGAAGCTATGACTTTTAGGTATATTAGTCTCCCACGGAACTGTAAGTTCTACCAGTACTACGCGTTTTAGGTTTCGAGAATAAAGAAAAATATCAGGTCTGGATGACGAAACACCATGTCCTCAGGGATTTTATACTGTTCTCATACGTGTCCATCAAAAGAGTCCAATCAGGAGCTGGATCTAATATTGAGAAAGGTTTTTGCGTGTGTTTTTTAACAGAACCTTCTTTCACAAACTCTGTTGAACGTTTGCTGGTTGTAAATGTTTCTCTGTGCTCTTGCTACTGAAAGACTAACGGCTTCACGTATAATTTCTAGTACCGTGTCATGGCGCCGCGAGTATTGACCACTTTCCAGGAGTACCCTACACCCCACCAGCATATGTTTAGCTGTCCCCACTGCCTCTTTACAGATGTAGCAAGATTTATCGGTAGCTTTACCCCATCTCACTAAATTACTTTGATCTGGAAGAGTCATTTGGAACGCATTCAGGTAGAATTTTAATAGTGCTGGAGACCAGTCATGAATTAGGGTGCGCCATTTTAAAGCTAAAGGGATACAAAATTCTCCCAGAGTTAGCCCGGACTCGTTTTGCATTTCTAACCCCATTGCGTGCATCTTATACCTATCATTCTCGTCTTGCCGTATAAAAGATTTTATTATGTCCATATCTTGAACTTTTCTCTTTGATCCTAACCCTACTTTACTTGATTGTGCTCCTATCATAAATTGTTTATGGAACTTCAGTCTTGACTCGAGCTCTGGGACACTTCTGTCTTTTGGAAGTGAGGTAACAATCTCATCTCGTGATTTTCCCAGAATATGTGTTTTGGCAACTCTTAGATGTTTATAGAGCTCCGATGGTTTCTTTAATCTCAACCCAAAGTTATTTTTTTCCCTAAATAAGGTTGAGGTGTCTGCCGAATGCGCTAGTCCAAGCCAAAACTTCAGTATCTTTATGACGCTTGCATCTAACTTAGCCAAGAGGGTTTTATTAAAATCATATACGAGGAAAGGCCAATTCAGACGTGATGTTAGAAAATTGTCGTATATCCAAACTTTTTTGACATTACTTATAGGTTGATGTTCTACCTTTTCAAGATCTGTCAAAAAGCTGTCGACTAGTACATCTAAAGATGGAGTACGGCCTTTATAATCTATTTTCTTGCCGAGAAATTTAAAAGGTGCCGCTTCGGAAACTATAGAAATGCTTTTACCATCTATTTTAAGTCCCGGATCGTATGAGGTATATTTAGTGTTTCGTCTACCCAGACATAAGCAGTGACACTTACTAGGTTTTGTCCTCATTCCCTTCGTCCACGCACAAAATTCTTCTACTTCATCCAATAGCAGCTGACATTGCTTTGGATTCCTAGTAAGTATCGCGAGATCGTCCGCAAAAGCAAGAATGGATTTTGTGTATTTATTGTTTTAACTTAAACCGATAACCCCATTTTCTCTCATGTTTAATTAAATTATCTATTAAAATATTTATGACGATATTAAATATTATTGGGGATAAACAACAACCCTGGAAAAGACCTACTCTATAGCTTAAAGGTTTTGAATTACCGTTTTTTGAGGTTATAACGAATTTTTAAATTTTTATAGTATGACGCGACTATTTGCTTACTATTGTAGGAAAGTTGTACCATTTTAAAGCAAACATCAATAGATCGTGTTGTACTGATCCGAACGCGTTTTCTAAATCTATCCAACATACCGTAATTTGCCTCTCACACTTTCTGGCGTCTTTTAAGCTTTCGGTTAACAAAGTATTATGCTCCAGGCATCCAGAAATTCCAGGTAGGAACCCTTTCTGGTAGTTCGGCCTGAAGTACCTATTGCTAATCATAAAATGGGTCATTTTCGTTTGAAATATTGAGAAAAAGATTTTAGACAAAGTATTCGTAAGAGCAATCGGCCTAGTATCCTTTGGATCTGTTACCCGGTCTTTTTTGGGAATGAGGACAAATATCGCTTCTCCAAATGACGTAGGTATTTGCTTTCTTGACCAGATTTTACCATATAAGTTGTGGAGGTGTTTACGAACAGATAACATTTTTTGTAAACTATATAGGGGATACCATCAGGACCTGGAGCTGATTTAGATGGTTTCTTTTT
>JAZFAU010001019.1:0-27500 GCA_037178615.1 Dione vanillae
AGCGCAACTCAACTAAACTGCTAAAATGATGGAAAAATAAAGGGAAGTGTTTGTATCCATACTGTCTGCTATGTCTGGTTTTGTCTCTAAAATTTTAAAAGCGAGAAATGCAATTCTTAATGCTGAGGCCTGTGTCGTGCGTTTGGGGATCTGAAAAATTATAAAATAAAAATGGATAAAAAAAAATGTTTAGAGACTCAATTTAAAAAAAAATACTATTAAAAGGGAAAATTTGGGAATTAAATCTTATTGCGGGAAAATACTTTTCTATTTCCCCGCTAGATTGTACTTGTTATCTTATATTAAAGGCTCATTATCACAAAAATTTACCACAGTAAATGGATAACACAAAACACTATATTTTCGAGTTCGATTCTCTTTTAAAATAATTTTACACTATTATTTTTTATATGCGTATATGAGTGTACTCGTATTTTTAGGTGTGTTTGTAAATGTTTTTTTACAATAAAAAACAAACACGGTAATGCTTTGGTTTTTTAAAAGTATGACGTCCGAAATTGAGGGAAATTTTTTTAAAATATATCCCCTTTACAAAATTTGCTATAAAAAGGCGTTAAATATTTTATAAAACGAAAATTTGACATAAATGATATACACAATTTATAAAAAAGCAAAAAAATAAAAATCTTAAAACTATTGATCCAGGTAAAAACCCATTTGTAGTACAGAGTATAATTACATTTTTCACTTTCACAAAAGACTACAATCATAAAAACTAACGCCGCCCTTCAGGAAATAGTTTTCCCCTTTCCCTTTAAATCGCTGATCTGAATATATTCTGTATTCTGTAAAGTATTTTTTTCAATGAACATATATAATATATTTAAAATAATATATATATAATTAATTTTAATTTATTTATTATATTTTTTATTATATTTTTATTTTTTTTATTTTTTTTATTATTTAATTTTTTATTATTTTTTTTTTTTTTTTTTTTTTTTTTTTTTATTTTTATTTTTTTTTCCCCTTTGTTTTGACTGCCAAACGGGCATTGTTCGATTTCTTGTAACAAAAGTTTTCAGAAAGTTGTCAATACAGCAGCCACGTTTTTTGCACGAAATATACAGGTATCTGACACGGTGGCCATTATGAAACCTACTTATAAAGGAAAATATTTCGAGGCTATATACAAAAAACTATTTAATTATTATTAATAGTTTGGGTACAGCACCATTTTTTCCATTTCACGATATTTATACGTACTGTGTAATGTGTGAGGCAGACATCATTAAATACGAATGATGTACTACAAAAATACTATTAAACGTTGTCAATCTGTCACCTTTCATTCGGAAAAAACCAAAAGAAAGAGATGGAGTTTTTCGCTGACGTTTGTTTTGGTTGACACACGTGTTAGTGAGAGTTTTTATTAGGATAGTGTTTTTTCTTTCTATTTTACTATAGTGGAAATTGTTTTGTGTTATAAAAGGTTCCATTCTAACAAGGTGGTTGTTTGTAGTGAGTATTTGTGTTGTTTTATTTAGGTTAGACTAGTTTAAGTAAGTTTAGGTTATTTTTTTTTCATTATGGATCCTGACCCTCCACCTGATCCCCCTGATCCTGGTGGTAATAATTCCGAGTCTTCAGGAACACGTAAAAGACAAGGGGAAGCTTCATCCTCTAATAATGTAATTTGTGCAAAAAAGACAATTATAGATCCCAATACCGCGACGCCTTCTATCCAAAATTTATATGTTCACCCGTCCCTTACTGAAAGTCCGAAATCCTATATAGATTCCGATAAAGGCCCTTTCATTGTGTACGTGTCGAGGGAAATACCTGACCCAGCAGCTGGTACCTCTATAAGAGCAATTAAATTCGGCCAGTTCTTACACAGAAATAAGATTACAGGTATTACTAATGATGGAGTTAAGAATGTTGGTCGGAATAAGATCAGCGTTCAGTTCTCTTCTGCTACTGCAGCGAATTTGTTTTTAAATAATCCTGTATTAAAATTATGTAAATATGTTGCGATTATTCCAACTTTCAATATTACTCGAATGGGTATAATTAGGGATGTTCCTGTGGATTTTTCTCTGGATGAACTAGTTGAGTCTTTGGTATTTCCCTCTGGGTCTGGACTAGTATTGAAAGCAAGGAGATTAAATAGAAAGAATGTAAGTGAGGGAGTAACTACATGGATCCCGACACAGTCGGTTGTAGTTACTTTCCGTGGTCAGGAGTTGCCTGATAGGGTCTTTTCCTATCATTCCTCTCTTCCTGTTGAACCCTACAAATTCCCAACAATCCAATGCCTTAATTGCTGTCGTTTTGGACATGTAAAATCTCAGTGTAGATCTCAGCCAAGATGTTATAGGTGTTCCCAGTCACATACGGGTGATGCATGTGACAAAACTAAAGAGAACTCAAATTGTCTCTATTGTGGTAGTAAACATTTTGCTACTGACAAGGATTGTCCTGAGTTTGCAAGGCAACAGTCAATAAAAGTTGTTATGTCACAGGAATGCATTTCCTACATAGAAGCAGCCTCCCGTTTCCCGTCTGTCCAACGTTCCTATGCAGATATTGCTAAGGAATTGTTCTCCCCTCCTATATACACAAATGTTATTCCCCATCAAAGAAAATCTAATACCACTCCTTTCACCAAGTCCTATCGCAAAACTGTTTTGCAATCTCCCCGTCCCCGCGCTCCTCTAGCAAAGGGATTTGATAGACAAGCTCATCAAGCCCTAGTTGGTAATTGCTCCTCTTCCCTTCCCAATGGTTGTGCACTCGGGCAGGGTGTTGATAATTCAACTGATTCCCGCAAGGATCTGTTAGTTGCTCTTACAGAAACCCTTGTAAGCATAATCTCAACCTGCGATGAACTTCCCTTACCGTCCAACGTTGCCCAAAACCTACTCAAGATATTCAAGATCCTTAATAATGGCTCCACTGAACTTCCTCCAGTGGAACAGTAAAAGTGTTCGGCCTAAAAAGCCTGAACTACTTCATATTGTTTCACTATATAATCCTGTTATTGTTGCCCTCTCAGAGACATGGCTGTTGCCTGATGACCGATTCAGGGTGTCAGGTTTCTCCTGTCTAAGGGAGGACAGGAATGATGGGTATGGAGGTAGTGCCATCCTTATCCGGCACTCCTCTCCTTATTCCCGTATCCCTCTCCCTTCTCACAGTCAACAGATTAATGCTGTTGCTGTGCCTTTAATATCTCCTTTCTTTCTGTTTATATTCCTCATCCTTCCTCTTCCCTTTTCCTTGAGCTAAAATCTATTATTTCTTCGCTTCCTCTTCCTGTGCTGGTCCTGGGTGATTTTAACACCCATCACACTTTGTGGGGGTGTTATTACTGTGATGGATTCTCTCCTTCGTTGGTGGATATGATTGATGATGTTGATCTCTGCATCCTCAATGATGGTTCACCGACCCGTAGGGTTAATCCGAATCAGAATCCTAGGACTGCTATTGACCTTTCCTTATCATCTCCTTCTCTTGCTTCCTTACTATCATGGTCCGTACTTCCTTCCACCTATGGTAGTGATCATTTCCCAATTCTTTTGTCGATTGATAATCGACTTCCTACCCCACTTAATACTTTCCCGCTTCTAAAATTTAACTTAAAAAAAGCCAACTGGAATGAGTATGCTGACTCTGTGGATCGCATGTTGGATAGTCTTCCTGATTCTGTTAATTATGAGAATGTCATTCTTTGCTATGATCGGTTTGTCTCTGTCATTTTATCTGCAGCTGACTTACATATCCCCAAAAAACATTCCATTCAGAATCGGCTGCCTTCCAATCCCTGGTGGGATCAGGAATGCTCTGATTCTGACAATCGGCGAACATCTGCTGAGGTGTCATACGCAGCCTGTATGACAATGGAAAATTATATTGATTTTAAACGAAGCGATGCTAATTTCAGGAAACTTATTTGGAAGAAGAAAAGAGTTGGGTGGGTTAATTTCTGTGAATCCCTTAATCCTCGCACTCCTTCCTCTGTTATGTGGACAAATGTTAAGAGGTTTCGCCGATCTCTTAGCAGTATCCCTAGTCCTAATTCCAATAATCCGTCTAAATGGCTTAACGATTTTGCTGACAAATTGGCTCCTCCTTTCGTTCCGCCCTCTGATTTGTCCTTTGAGTTGCCGATTGAGTCTTCAGAGGAAATGGATGATCCCTTTTCTTTGGAAGAGCTCAAAAGCGTCTTAACGGATTTGAAAGACACTAGTCCAGGCGAAGATGGTGTCCCTTATTCATTCATAACAAAATTGAATGAAAAATCTAAACTTTATTTTTTAAATTTGATTAATATTATATTTCAATCAGGCAACATTCCTAGTTCATGGAAATCCCAGTTTGTTATCCCTATCCTTAAGCCTGGAAAATGCCCTTCTGATCCGGATTCCTATAGACCCATTGCGCTATCATCTACATTAGCAAAAATTCCTGAACGGCTTTTGAAAAACCGATTAGAATGGATAATGGAAAGCAGAAATATCTTAGCTCCCTCTCAGTTTGGCTTTAGAAAGGGGGTTAGTACGGTAGATAGTCTCAGTATTTTTACTACAGACATTCGACGAGCTTTTGCCAAAGGAGAGTATTTGGTAGGTGTTTTCCTAGATGTTGCATCTGCTTATGATAATGTCAATCTTCCGATGCTCAGGCAGAAAATGCAACAGCTGAGTATTCCGATGAGGATGAGTCATTTCATTTGTAATTTGCTAACCGGTCGTACGGTATCTGTTAAACACCCGCTTCTTACTGTACCTTCCAGACTTGTCTGGAAAGGTCTTCCTCAGGGTTCCGCTCTTAGTCCTCTGTTATATAACATTTATACACATGACCTCGAATTAGCTGTTAACAATTTTTGTAAGATCCTTCAATATGCTGATGACATCGTCCTTTATTACAGCTCAAATTCTGTACAGGACATAACTTTTCGCTTAAATTCTGCTTTGCACTATCTTGATCAGTGGTTGTTTAATCATGGCCTTGCACTATCCATTGCAAAGTGCCAAGTTGTGGTATTCTCTAAAAAGAGGAGTACTCCAAATTTTCATATAATGTATGATGGTACTCCTATTCAGGTAACGGATACTGCGAAATTTCTTGGCATAGTACTCGATAAACGACTGAACGGAATTGCGCACGCTGAATATCTCAGTAAAAAATGCGAAAAAGGCATTAACGCTTTAAGAGCTGTATCTGGTGTGTGGTGGGGTGCACACCCTTATACTCAAAAGCTTCTGTACGGTGCTCTTATCCGTAGTCATATTGATTATGCTTTATTTGTTCTGGACCCATTCAACAAAGTAGCCACAGAAAAACTTAATCGTATTCAGTACAAATGCCTGCGCATTATCCTAGGAGCAATGAAGTCTACTCCTACCAAAGCACTTCAAGTGGAATGTGTTGATCCCCCCTTGCCTATTCGTAGACAATTCCTTGCAGACCGATTTGTGGGTAAAATGCTGCAGCTTTCGTCCCATCCTCTGTGGTCTAAGCTAACTGAGCTAGCTGGCCTATTAGCCCGTAATAAGCTGTATATAGTAGTATTTAATGAATATAATGAACTGCGTTCTGCTACCAAAAAATATATATTGAATAGTGGGTAGGGGTCAGCAATTGTGGAAGCGTGCTGAAGTGGAGGTTATTTATTAATTATTTAC
This sequence comes from Dione vanillae, assembly GCA_037178615.1. Taxonomy (NCBI): domain Eukaryota; kingdom Metazoa; phylum Arthropoda; class Insecta; order Lepidoptera; family Nymphalidae; genus Dione; species Dione vanillae. The sequence continues at coordinate 5,655 of JAZFAU010001019.1, forward strand.
TTTATAGTCGGTTTTAGGATAATAGAAATTGTACAGTACCTTATCTTCATAATTCACAACACAAGCACTGATTGTTCACGTGGAATGCTTCACTTGAGTCTTCTTCACTAGGGGTTACTTGCACTATTATCTTTGTAGGTTTGTCTTTGTCAGGTTCAATATCAAGAGGGAATACACAAAAGGGAAATCAAATAAGGCTGAGGGAAAATCACACCGCTAATTATTATTAGATTCAGGTAGGACGTGCGCTCGCGTCGGCCGTCTCACGTGCCCCCTTTACTACTTCTCGACAACTACTGCTACTACTATTACCGACCGCGCGCGCGGGGTGTTCGCACAAGACTCTAAAGTAGTCGGGGATGCCATATATAAACAAACATAGCCCCCGCCCTAAACATCTAATGTTTACGAGAAAATGGGAGAAACTAACTAATAGGTAGACGAACTAATTTGGTTAAGGCTCTCTTTAGGATACCTGTCGATGTCTTAACATCGACCACACGCACAACGCTATCTTTACCAGGATAAATTTGGGAAATGCGACCACGTCGCCACTGTAAAGGGGGTAAATTATCATCTTTTATGAGGACTAGCTCGCCTACTGTTGGAGGATTCACTGGATCAGTCCACTTCTGCCTAGTCTGCAGAGTGTATAGGTACTCTAACTGCCACCGCGACCAAAAATGTTGAGTTATCTGTTGCACTACTTGAAAACGGGTTAAACGATTAATTTTTACATTGTTATAGGGATACTCCGGCAAAGCACTAAGAGGTTGGCCAATCAAAAAATGACCAGGCGTCAAAACTTCTAGATCGTTAGGGTCATTAGATAAGGGACATAACGGCCGGGAATTTAATACCGCCTCAATTTTAGCAAAAATTGTAGTTAATTCCTCGAATGTTAAAGGAGTTTCGCCAATCACTCTTTTAAGGTGGGTTTTCGCAGATTTAACGGCTGCTTCGAACAATCCTCCCCAATGAGGGCAGGCAGGTGGGTCAAATAACCAATTTATACCCCTTTTAGTGAGGGTATCACTAATATCAAGTTTATGTTTAACTAAAAAATCATAAACATCGCTTAAATAGTTCGAAGCTCCTATATAATTTCTACCGCAATCTGATCTTATTAAACTAGGGAGACCGCGACGGGAAACAAAACGAGAGAATGCAGCGATAAAGGCTTCGGTTGATAATTCTGAAACTACTTCAAGGTGGACTGCCTTTGTAGAAAGACACACGAAAACACAAAGGTAACTCTTTACTAATCTTTTATTTCTAAACACCTGGATTTTGGTCAGGAATGGGCCGGCAAAATCTGTTCCAACACCATCAAAGGCACGGGTAGGAGTAACACGATCTCTAGGGAGTTCACCCATAGGAGGTTGAGATGTGGCAGTTTTAAGGCGATAACAAGGGAGGCACTTAAAAATTACATTCTGGATAGCTCTGCGAGCAGACAATATCCAGAACTCACGGGATAATAAAGCTTGAAGAGCATTGGCTCCAGCATGACAATTTTCTACGTGGTAATGGGATATCAATAAGGTAACAAAATGACACCTTTTAGGAAGGAGTATAGGATGACGAGCATCGTAAGGAAGATTAGAGTTTCGTAAACGACCACCGACTCTGATGATTTCTTCCTTGTCAAGAAAGAGTGAGAGTCGTCTTAGGGAATACCGCAAGGAAACGCCACGTTTTAACAAACTCAGCTCATCAGAAAAACAATAAGACTGTACTATTTTTACTAAATACAGGAGTGCATGCTTTCTTTCTTGGGTAGATAAAGATACAGATAGCTCAACGGGTAAGTTTCGGGTTTTATTTACAAATCTCAACATATAACAGGTCACGCCAATTAATTTTGTAAAGGAACTAAAACGTTCAAGTAAGAATAATGGATCAGGTGCAGGTAAGGAAGTAGTGGTTAACAAACAACGAAGTCCGGGAAGATTAGGATCAGAATCAGTATTAGACTCTGCAACGGGCCACTGGGTGTGAGGAAGTAATAACCAGGTACAGGACCACCATAAATAATTTTTAAGTAAGGTTGATGCTGTTAATCCACGGGATGCACAATCGCTCGGATTCACATTACCAGGAATATGCCGCCACTATGATTGAACTTCTGAGCAGGATATCTGGGAAACTCGATTGGCTTCAAAGGTTTGTAAGTTATGAGGAGGGGTCTTAAGCCAGGCCAACACAATTTTACTATCGGTCCAGGTAGTGATGGAGTCTAACTGGATTGACTTTCGTAATTCAGGGACAACATAATTAATTAATTTAGTAAGCAGGGTAGCACCAAGTAATTCTAATTTAGGTATAGTCAATCGGGTACGTATAGGGGCAACTTTAGTTTTAGAAATTAGGAGATGAACTGAACACTGGCCTGAAGGATTTTCTGCTCTTAAATACACTACTGCGGCAAAGGCGGATTCTGAGGCGTCACAGAAACCATGTATGGAATAGGAAAAGGAACTGTCAGTAAAGACACGCCGCGGGATTGAAATATCTTTAACACACTCAAGGTTTCTAATAAAAAGGTTCCATTCTAGGGTAAGCTCAGGGGTAAGTACATCATCCCAGGAAAGGCCAGACAGCCACAATTTCTGTATAAATAATTTTGCTTTTAATACAACAGGGGATATCCAACCGCAAGGATCATAAATTCTGGCTATTAAGGACAAAACCTTGCGCTTTGTGACTGTTTCAGAAGGTTGAAATGAAAAACGGTAAGTAAATGCATCACTGGTGGGGTTATAAAGGACACCGAGGACTGCAAATGTTTGAGGGTTATCAGGATCTTGAAAGGAGTGAGACAGCTGCAGATGATCTGAAGGTAAGTCTGCGAGAAGTTCAGGTTTGTTACTAATCCATTTCCTAAGCTCGTAACCACCACTAGTCATAATATTCTCAAGTTCAGATTTAAGGATACGAGCATTTTCAAGGGAATCCGAACCAGTAAGACAGTCATCAACGTATACATCATTCTCTAGGACTGCAGCAGCTTTGGGGTAAGTATCACGTTCCTGCTCAGCTAACTCTAATAAGGTACGCATTGCAACGTAAGGACTAGAACGCAAACCATAAGTTGTAGTATTTAGGGAATAGGTGAGTAAGGGATCAGAAGGGGATTCACGCCATAAAATAAGTTGGTATTTACGATCATCCTGATGTACCCACGACATACGGAACATCATGCGTATGTCTGCTACAAACACAACGACATGTTTACGAAAGTTAAGGAGGATTAGACTAATGTCCTTTTGTAATTTAGGACCACTATGTAGGCACTCATTAAGTGAGATACCGTTAGACGAGGGACAACTACCATCAAAAACAACACGTATTTTAGATGTGTCTCCGGTCTTAAAGACACCATGGTGGGGAATAAAGTAATGTTCACTGGGTAAGGGGAAGGGATAAGCACTCATATGATTTAACTCAATATACTCACGCATAAAAGAAATATATTTATCACGTAATTTAGGGTCCGCGTTTAAACGCTTCTCGAGGCCAAGGAAACGACTGATAGCTGTAGGTTTAGATTCTCCAAGAGTAGGTCGATCGTTCAGGAAGGGGAGTCTCACAATGAACCGACCGTCAGTGTGACGGGAGGTTGTACTTTTAAAAAATATCTCACACACGTTATCTAAGGGGTTAGCAATCATAGGTTGAGGGGTCTCTTCGACCTTCCAGAATCTCTCGATGAGACGGGATAAGGATATTCCAGTCATGGGGGGCTCTAATTCACCATAATCGGCAGCGACTGGACCGCAAACAATATAACCAAAAATTGTAGATAAAGGAGTAAGGCCGTTAAAGTTAAATATTTTATCTTGTAATAAAAGCGCGCCGAATACGTCAGCACCCAATAGTATATCTATCGGGCCAGGCTTATTATAGGTAGGGTCAGCAAGGGAAAAATCACTATTAGGAAAAAACTCAGACTCAGGGAACTCAAACTCAGGATGCGTACCGGCAATCACATCTATAACCATAGCAGAGGTTGACACCTCAGGGAAGGAATTATACAAAGGTTTAAAACACAGGGAAATAGAACCACGGGAAACCACTAAAGGAATATTACCTATGCCACGTACAGGGGCACAGGAGGGGGAGATGGTCAAATTGAGGTAATTAACAACAAGATCGGTTGTAATGAGGCAACCCTGGGCACCGGTATCACATAAGGCACGCGCTTCAATAAAATAGCCACTAGCAGTTTTAACGTGTAATTTAACAGTAGGCAATAATATAAGGGAATTGGGTGAGATATTAAGGCAAGGGGAAGGGGGAGTAATACAAGTATCTAGCTATGTGGGTCTATCTTCTCTATTATAGGAATTATCACGATATCTTATAATATTTTCAACCTGTCTATTATTTTCAACCTGTCTAGGTGGGGGCGGAGCATTTTCTCTGGGGGGAGAAGCTCTCTGGGAATGTCGTTGGGGGGAGCGCTGGAGTTGCGAAGGGGAATATTTCTTATGCTGGCCCCCGCCCATATGGGAACCGCGGGTAGAAGCAGGACAGGTACGCGGATAATTGCGTTTATTAAATTTAGAATTATAATTATAATTGCGATTGGATGAGGTAGGATACACTGGGTTACGGGAATCATTAAAACATAGCATAGTGTGATGGGATGAGCGACCGCAGGTTGAACATTTGTAGTCCCGCTTGCACATAAGAATTGAATGTTTGTCCAAACACCTATAACATAACCGGGAATGTTTTACAAATCCCGATCTTTCTCTAGGATTCATAGCTCTAAATTCGGGACATTCACGGAGATAATGGGAAGAGGAAGCACACAGGTAACATTTTTTACTATTATTTATTAAAGGTAACATTTTTTGTCTATTATTTAACATAGGGGAAGGAGGAGCCGCAAGGTAAGTATGTTTAGGTACAGTACTTTTAAATTTCGTCAGGTTAGAATCTACAAGGGAGGTGTTGCCAACGTTGTCATGGTGACGACATTCGTCTTCCAAAAAGGTAATAAGATTTTTAAAGGTAGGTAATTCATTAGCGTCACCGCCATAACAACGCTCAAAACGGGATTTCAAATCAGAGGGAAGCTTAGTCAAACATATATGTACTAACATATAAGACCATGAGGAGACGGGTAACTCTAAACGTTCTAAACAGCGATAGGCAGTTAACAAGGGGTTCAAAAAAGCCGCGCGCAAACCTGTAAATTTATTCGAAATCTCCGGCAGGGTAAGTATCTGGGTTATGTAGGTATCAGCAAGAACCCGTGTATTGTGATATCGCTGTTTCAGCAACTCACGAGCAACTTCATAGTTGCCTTCTTCAATTTTTAAATGTAGCAACAACCGCTTAGGTTCATCTGCCAAGGATCCAACCAAGTACTGTAATTTCATTGTGGGGGTTAAATGGTGTTGGGAATCTACTACACTGTCAAACTGATCAATAAAACTTATCCAGGAGTCAGGACGTCCATCAAACTTAGGGATAGGTAAATCAGGTAATCTATTATAAGTAGTTCGCTCAGTAATATTTTTATTACTCACTCCCACGGGTGTACCGGCCATGACGGGATCAACTACGGGAGCAGGTGGGCACAACTCTAATTGACGCACCCGGAGGTCGTCTATCTTCTTATATACTAAACGCACTTCTTTTTTTATATAATTAAGTTCTTGGTAATCGATAGCCGGGTCTAACCCACCCAGGAGCACTGAGGACGCGTTTACAAATAAATTACAATGAGAATCTAAATCCTTGAACCTAACTAATAATCTAGGTATTTCAGAAGTGCCAAGAAGTTCCGAGGTATCGGCAATCCAATCGGAAACAAAGCGTACCACACCTATATTTTTTCTATATTCTGCGCTTTCCGTATATAAGGAACATTTTACTGTTTCATCATGAGTAGCCATTTTAAATAATCAAGTAAACTAATAACTGAACTAAAATATTAAAAATTAATAAACGCGTAATAAACAATGAACCCACTACCAACGGGCGAAATCAGAAATCAAGTAAACAAATAACTCAACTAAAATATTAAAAAAATAATAAACTCGTAATAAACAATGAACCCACTACCAACGGGCGAAATCAGAAATCAAGTAAACAAATAACTCAACTAAAATATTAAAAAAATAATAAACTCGTAATAAACAATGAATCCACAACAGCTGGCGAGATAAGAAACCAGTTACGGTCAAGTTCAGGGACACGTCGCATCTACATATATCGCAACACAACAAAATAATATGATATACAATATGACTACAATTAAGGCTCAAGCTTCATTTAAATAAAAATAAAAAAAAAGGGTGACAATAAAAGTGTAGGGATAATATTTTAAAGTAAGTTAGTTTTTTAAGGAAATTATATTAAATATTTTAACTAACTTCAATTATAATTTAAAACGGGATAGGTAATAACGTATAGGCGTAATATTATAAAATATATGTAACCATATTATGTGTATTTATTATATTTTATATTTAATATATAAATTATATTCAATATTTATTTATATATTTTACACATTATACATTCACCCTACACAATTATATATTCAATATTATATGTATAAAAATTTCATATAATATTATTTTTTAAACAACTCGATGCGAACACGTTTTAAAAGGTTAGGAAATCAAATTATATTGTAATTATGCGTTAGGTACCAAATTAAGAGCCAAAATACCAAAACGGGAAAATAACACTGTAATGAAAGGGACTCAGGGGCATGAACTACGCTATAATCAGGGGGACTCAGAGGGATTAAACCACGATATAATTAAGGGGGCCCAGAGGGATGAAAACCACGCTCTGCTACCAGTAAATGTATATAGTAGTATTTAATGAATATAATGAACTGCGTTCTGCTACCAAAAAATATATATTGAATAGTGGGTAGGGGTCAGCAATTGTGGAAGCGTGCTGAAGTGGAGGTTATTTATTAATTATTTACTTTATAGTCGGTTTTAGGATAATAGAAATTGTACATAAGCCTTTACCATACCTGCTTAATAGCTTCCTTAAGTTCACTAATCTTCCAAATCCTCTGTCACGTTTTCCATCTAATCCTTTGTATTGTACACCGTACAATGCATTGGTTTATTTTCCACATATCATCACAGATCTTGGCTTGACCAAGGGTGATCCGGGCACTAACACAAAATTTCTAGAGGCAGTAAATGAAAAATGGTTGAATTACTTACACATCTACACGGATGCTTCAAAGCTTTCAAAAGAAGGCTGTGTTGGTGCAGCTTGCTGGATTCCAAAATTCAAAATTATTTTACAATTCAAATGTCCCCCCGAGTCCTCAGTGTTTACAGGTGAGGCTGTTGCTTTATTAGAATCAATCCTGTTCTCACAGTCCCATAACGTTAAACAAACTGTTATTTTTACTGACTCACTAAGCTGCTTAATGGCTATAAAGGGTAACCCGTTTCAAAGTAAATTAAGATCTTCAATTGTTTTAAGGATTCGTGAGGAATTATACTCATGTCATCTCAAGGGTTTGGATATTACTCTGGTTTGGATCCCAGGCCATTCTGGAATCAGTGGGAACGAATCTGCAGACTCTTGTGCTAAATTAGCTGTCCAGTGTGGTACCTTGTAACATTTTGTTAATTCGGCTCATGATCTGTTGTCTCTTGCAAGAACTCATTTGGATAAGTCCTGGTCTAAATACTGGGATACGTCAAAATCTCAGAAAGGAAAATATTATGCATTTCTTCAACCTGATATCCCAAAGCGTCCTTGGTTTTACTCTCAAAAATTTGCAGAACGGAAAGTTATTTCAACAATTTGTCGTTTACGCCTTGGACATGCATGTACACCTATTCATCTGGCCAAGATCAGGGTCAGGGACCATTCACTGTGTGAATGTGGCCTAGACGACGGTTCTCCTGCCCATATCCTTTTTTCTTGCCCCAAATTAGCTCGCCCCATTTATGATGTCCTCCCTCTTAAAGTCCCTCGCCCCCTTAATGTTCAATGTTTGTTAATGTTTGTGTTTAGTCCTTTGTGTAAATTTTTGTGTAAATATATTAAATATAACAATATTAGAGTATAAGCTAACACCCATGTAAATATATTGTTTATTACTAACCCCATTTATTATCTGTATATATTGTAGATATCTGTGATTTTGTTATAGGTGAAGGATTTAAACTGGATCTATTTTAAACATGCATACTCCAACTGTGTAATGATATCTCTCTTTTTACCGTACATTCTCCTTTGTGTGTTCTCCATTCAACGTGACATTGGCGAAGTGAATTGTGCTCAACTGGCACGCTCGAAACGCCATTAGTAAAGAGAAGAAGAAGAAGAAGAAGAAAGAGATGTATCTCTGTCCCGCTCTGACAGTATAGTGTACGCTTGCCTCATACTTGACAAATGGAGTTTTATTTTAAACCAATAATTTAAATATTTATTTTGTTTGAAAAAAAAAATATTTTTTTGTTTTTGGAAATTTTAGAGAAGATATATTTCTTGAAATTCAAACGTCACAGGAACTAGAATTGTACATTATACAGGTGTGGCTGTAATGGCGACTTTAATTTTAAGCATAGTATTAGCCTTTATAAACCTCGAAAAATTATAAATGTATATAATTTTTCGAGGTTTATAAAGGCTAATACTATGCTTAAAATTAAAGTCGCCATTACAGCCACACCTGTATAATGTACAATTCTAGTTCCTGTGACGTTTGAATTTCAAGAAATATATCTTCTCTGTACTTTCCAAGAAGACTTTCCTTATTTTTGGTTCCATTTAATAATATTTGTGAAGATATTTCGGTATTTTACTTAGAGAACGGAGCGAAATAACCCTTTAGCCTCGTCAAGTTAAACATACTGTCGTTGAAAATTTCTTGACCAATCACTTATAACTTCAAATGTTCAAACTTTCAAATAACAAGCATGTCTTAGAAGTGAATTAGTTGAAACCTTAATTTAATCAAAAATACATAGAGTATACAAATTAGGAGAAACAGAATTCACAGCTTTGAGTTTCGTTTCCAAAGTTTTAAAGCTATTAAAAACAAGAGCAACGTAATGACTAATATTTACCCTACTAAATGATACTTGAATCGACAACCACCGTGTATCGTCAGACACTAAGCGCTATGCTGCATTATAATTCAAATAAAACTTAAACCTATATTAACTATTTAACTAACAGTATCGTAGATGATTGAGTTGATCGTATTTACATAATAACGCTATTAGATTATCACTTCTCATCCAGCGGTCTTATCTGCCATAGATAGGTGGGAGTCAAGTGCCTCTAGTGTTGCTTAAGATTGATTGAATTGCTTGCCGTTGGATTTGATTGAATTGCTATTACTTTATATTGGCATATATAGGTAATATATAAATATAAGACATCGTGACGGAGTGGTACAAATTCTAGATCGAAATATCTATCTATGCAATGGCAATGGGAGGAAAGCTTACTGTCGGAGATTTAGCACATTATATCAATCATGTTCTTAACAAGGCAAGAAAATTAAATAATTCATTTCCTATAAATGGAAATCGAACCCACAACCATCGCAGTTGCAATCAGACGCTGTTTATGTACCTAAGTCATATATAACTAATATATAAGTCGTATATAATTTATTTTGACTTGATTAAGCTAAAAGTTTTATGTAGTTGTTTAATACTAATCTAATTTCTTTATCTTTTGTTTCAGGTAAGTTTATTCATTTACCAATAAAAGTGTGTTAAGGTAATTAAAGGGTGAATAGCGATAACTGGTAAGTTAGAAGAAAGAAATATAATAACATTACGATAATTGCACTATGGAGCTAGGGATTGTGTTAATAAATTTATTAACATGTCTGTCTGTCATGACCATTTTTGACCAATTATGGTATATATCAATGACTTCTTAAAACCACCATTTACGTATAAATGTTTTGCATTTAGAATAAAACTGTTGTACTTTATTTACATTGACCTAGATATAAGAAATATTGGCAACAACGTAGAACTTGTAGTATAAACAAAGAGAAAGTATGAATATAATTTTAAAAAGAGAGTACAAACTTTTACTGATGTTCATTTATGCAAATAAGAACATACGATTGATGATATGTGTACGGAATCCTTGGTTCGCAAGAGCTACTCGCACTTGATCAATATTTTTTTATGTTTATTCGTTTGTCACAGTCTGTAAAATAATAATAGGATAAGAGACTTTACTATATCTTTTACTATAAATTAAAAAATGTACAATGTATACTGAAGCCAGAACTGTATTATAAAAAAAGGTTCAATGTTAAAAAACAAACAAAAAGGAATCGAAGCCACAACCGCTGCTTTAACATTATTATTTACCTCAAAGCTCGCCACGCTTTATTTAACTTACGCAGAACCATGGATTAGATACACGGAAGTCAAGTAGGTATGTAAATACCTAAGAGTAACCTCGAGGGCACAGTGAGAGGTTTTTTTATCTTCAGTGCCAGTAAATGAAGTAATAAGATACTTTATGTCTTACATTTCATCTGTTAAGAGATAAATGAAGTAAGGCCATCATTAGTCATGCGAATATTTGTAGCAGCTAAGGCAGAGGGAACTATAGGCAAATGGAGGTTTTAGGAATACATTTGAATAGAAAAAAATACATTTATTTACATATAGAAATACAATTGCAAAATATAGTTTTACAAAAGTTATCATCATAAATATTAACAACTATTTGATTTTTGAACTATTATCTACTCTAAGAAGACGGAAGTTAAATTATTTTAAAAAAACATAAAAATATCAGCTCACGCTTTTTGGCAACTGTCCGAGTATAGCCCACTAAAACTACGTCGAAAATCTAATACGATTACAATTTGTTATATTATATATTAGCGTCTCTAGTTATAACTTTACCAAATAAAAATTCAAAACGACTTTCAGTATCCTTGACATGATACCAGAAAATATAATTCTTCACACAAAAACTGCCCATTACTTTCTTTCATCAAGTTTTCCTTATACTTATTCTAGCTTCAATCAACGATGTCAACAGAGAGTACAAATATTTTTCACAAACGCGCTTGCCCTCAGATAGTTGACCAGTTAAAGAGGAAAATTTTGTACGCATTCTGGATTGTAAATACTGCTAAAGTTTTAGGTTACAAATCCTTATCAAACAGGTTACATTTAAGTAAATTTATTAATATAGAATGATTGGTTTGTAGATTAAGAAGTTGGTGATTAAGAGTAGAGCTGATTATAAACGATGATTATGGGTTAGATGTCAACTCGTAGAACGAATTGTTTTACGGTGTTAAGTATCGCCACTCTTTAATTATTGTATTTTGACATTAAATTTTTAAATTTTAAGAAATTTTTAAATTTTACCCCTCTACTATTCAAATAAATTCTAAATTCCTAATATTCTAAATCTTACTATAATATATCTTAATCCCAATAATGCAGAAATTAACATGAAATTCAAGTTCAAAAATAAGCGTTACATATGTTCAGGGTAAATTACTTTAAATATCATTTTAGTGAATATATTTTACGCTCCAAATAACTTTCTTGGAGTTCTATAAAAAACAAAGTTTTATAATTAAAGTCTTTTTAAGAAGTTAAGGTATTTTTAGAAAATCTCTTCAATATTTACAATTATATTACACATACCTATAAGTATATAAACACAGCTGCATGCTTAATAACAAATCCATTGATTTATATCACTACAAATAAACACCATCTATATCAACACGTCAGTTTCAGTCCTAACAACATTGAACGACTGTCGTGATTACGTCGGTACTGCCTCAGATTATCACGCTTGGTTGGTAAATCGAGTATATAAAGAAGATTGTTTGGCTGTATGTCTACAATATTATTATAAATATTACAGTTAGTTCAATATGTGGGTTCCATTTCCACTCGGGGTAAATTCCCCTGTTTATTATTAATAATAATAATAATAATATTCTTTATTGCACATAACTAAAAATATATAATAAGGAGTAAAAACAAACAGAAAATAATAAAAGCACAACAAGGCCACCTTATCAAAAGGCAAAGACCAGAATGGCGCCAAACTGTCCACAAAAGTGTTGACCGCTTTGAAACTAAGCGTCTTAAAGACCTTGATGCGAAACGCCAAGTACGGAAGACTATGCCAAAGCTTTTTTACTCTTATACATACAATTCAGCTGGCCAATTATTCTGTGTCTCTTGCAAGAGGGTATTTAAAACTAAATTTGGTTTTGCCAGCCATATTAGAGCCCACCAGCGTAACTTATAGGAGTCGCCGTCACCGGATACGGTGTGAACGACATGATAATTTTAAGAAATATTGGCAACAACGTAGAACTTATACAAAGGGAAAAGTGTGAATAATATTTTAAAAAGACAATACAAACTTATCTTGTGGTTCATTTCATGCAAAATAAGAGCATACGATTGATAGAATGTGTACGGAATCCTTGGTTCGCAAGAGCATTTCGCACTTGATCAATATTTTTTTATCTTTATTCGTTTTCACAATATGTAAAATAAGAAGATAAGAGACTTTATTACATCTTTTACTATAAATTAAAAATGTAATGTATACTGAAGCCAGAACTGTATTATAAAAAAAGGTTCAAAGTTAAAAAACAAACAAAAGGGATCAAAGCCACTACCGTCACTTTACCACTGGACCACGACGGCCAACGCTAGTCTTCATAGAGAATATTAATATTTACCTCCTTATGTATTCTCTATGTGTTCCACATAACTCAAAGCTCGCCACGTTTTATTTAACTTACGCTGAATCATGGATATACGGAAGGAGATACGGAAGCCAAGTTGGTATGTAAACACCTAAGAGAACCTCGAGGGCACAGTGAGAGGTTTTTTATCTACAGTACCAGTAAATGAAGAATTAGTAAAAAGTTACTTTATGTCTTACATTTCATCTGTTAAAAGATAAATGAGAAGTTATCATCATAAATATGAACAACTATTTAATTTTTTGAACTAATATCTAATCCAAGAAGAAGATATAAGTGATTTTATTAAAAAAAAAAAACAAAAATATCAGCTCAAGCTTTTTGGCAACTGTCCGAGTGTAGACCACTAAACCTACGTCGAAAATCTAATAAGATTACAATACGTTATATTATAAGAGTCTCTAGGTATAACTTTACCAAATAAAAATTCAAAACGACTTTCAGTATTCTCGACATGATACCAGAAAATATAATTCTCCACACAAAAACTGCCCATTGCTTTCTTTCATCAAGTTTTCCTTATACTTATCATAGCTTCAGTCAACGATGTCAACAGAGAGTACAAATATTTTTCACAAACGCGCTTGCCCTCAGATCGTTGACCAGTTAAAGAGGAAAATTTTGTACGCATTCTGAATTGTAAATACTGCTAAAGTTTTAGGTTACAAATCCTTCTCAAACAGGTTACATTTAAGTAAATTTATTAATATCCCATGCTTGGGTTTGTAGATTAAGTAGTTGGTGATTCAGAGAAGAGCTGATTATAAACGATGATTATGGGTTCGATCTCAACTCGTAGAACGAATTGTTTTACGGCGTTAAGTATCGCCACTATTTAATTATTGTATTTTGACATTAAATTTTTAAATTTTAACAAATTTTTAAATTTTACCCCTCTACTATTCAAATAAATTCTAAATTCCTAATATTCTAAATCTTACTATAATATATCTTAATCCCAATAATGCAGAAATTAACATGAAATTCAAGTTCAAAAATAAGCGTTACATATGTTCAGGGTAAATTACTTTAAATATCATTTTAGATATATAATTAAAGTCCTTTTAAGAATTTAAGATAGGTTTAGGAAATATCTTCAATATTTACAATTATATTACACATACCTATAAGTATATAAACACAGCTGCATGCTTAATAACAAATCCATTGATTTATATCACTACAAGTAAACACCATCTATATCAACACGTCAGTTTCAGTCCTAACAACATTGAATGACTGTAGTGATTAAGTAGGTAATGACTCAGATTATTAAGTGTGGTTGGTAAAATTGAGTATATAAAGAAGATTGTTTGGCTGTATGTCTACAATATTATTATAAATATACAGTTAGTTCAATATGTGGGTTCCATTTCCACTCGGGGTAAATTCCCCTGTTTATTAATGTTGCTGGTGAGAGAAAAAGCGTGAGATGTTATGCCATAATGTGTCGATTTGGTTTGGAAGTGTCGAAAATAGCTTAATGTCGTAGCATAGTGTAATGTAGTATAATGTTATGTTCGATAAAATATTTATTTAGTCTATTATTGATTTCTTCTTGTATAAATAAATTATTTCTATGTCATCTCTCGTGTACAACACTAAAGTCCCGCATTAACCTGCGCCACTAACACAGAATCTGGCCAAAATCAGCAGAAAGTGGAGAACCGAGACATAAACTACAATCCCTCTACTTACTTTGCTTTATGTAAAATAAAGGGTAAAGTTAAATAACATGTCAAGAGAAACTTATCAGAATTATAACAAGTCAAGAGAATTTATCAGAATTTGTTTGTTGTGTATATTCAAAGCAACCGTTTACTCATTGATTTCTTTATAAGAAATTATTAGATTTCAAACGTATGTAGTTTTTCAAATCTCGTAAGCAGTAAACCTTCTCTCTTAAATTTTTAGCGACAACAAAATGTAATCCAGTAAAGACATTAAGTTTAAACGAACTTTAGATGCCTTTAAGCGTCTCATTAAGCTTTTATATGAGGGACACGAATTCATACCATATTTTGCCTTTCTTAACTGGGTCACAATAAATAACTGAAATTCCAACGTACTACAAATTGTGATAATTTTAGGAACACAAAGGGAAAAACAAGACATAGAGGCATATTAATTAAATAGGCAATAACAAAGATAATTTGAAATTTTTTCAATTTGTCTACTCTACAGTTTTAAAATTAAACAGAAAATTAATAAAACATTAAATATGCATGTTACACAACTTGTAGTTTTCAAAAGTGTAGTTTTCATTTGAGTGCAACATAAATTGTAAAATCCCATATTTTTTCGACTTCATTCGGACTTCGACACTTCTCTTAGTGCTCTCTCCTCAATTACCCCATTCGCCAAATTTCGAGATAATACTCTGAGTTATTACGCCTGTACATTGTCTGTCAGTATAGAAAAAAAATCCATTCCCCACCATACCTTTAGTTCTGGCACAAAGCGTGGCAAGTATAGTGGCGAAACTCAAAGACTCATTTTATCTTGTTACTAGAGCGAGGAAACGAAATAATTCATTCTTCTTTCTGTTGTAGCGTTTACAGTCACACGCTTATATAACCGTACTCTAACGTTCAATTACACTTTTGTGAACAACAATATAACTCTTCAGAACGTAATAAAAGAGGAAATTTCCTCTGAGTCAATACATAAAGTCAAACAGCAGTACATCCAGTTAATGCTAAAAATAAAACATAATACTTTTGATATTAAAATACAAAGGGAAAATAAAAATGTTTCTTAACTTTTATTTTCTTATAATTTAACTCCCCTACAACCGAGACTAGAATATAGCTCAGGTACTTCTACTGAATCTACTCTAAATCCATTGTACTTTCTTCTAGTTGACTTGTGAAGTCAGGGATTTATGTGTATACAATGCTAAATTTGAAGACTTTAGATTGATTTTAAGAGATATCGATTGAACCTCCTTTTATATGTACGAGGGCCAAACTGAAAGTTTTTAGAACTGGCAACTTAGAAGCATTATATTAAAAAATAAGTTTAAATTTTGAAAATAGAACTCTTTACCAATAATATTGAGTATACATTTCATTCATTTGTCATTTGTTTACGATTTGGCGGCAAATTAAAAATTGTCTGTGCACGTCAGAATGAATTTAAGCCGAGAAAATTTTCGTGCAATGATTTTTATGACTTTCGATGTCATATAAGTCACAAGAAAGTTATGATAGACTTCGATGGCTTTTCACGATGAAGCCCCATCTCGTGCCACAGTTTACAACTGGTTTAATGAATTCAAACGTGGTCGAACTAATCTCACCAATGATTCGCGTGAGGGACGGCCTTCTACAGCGACGACTGAAGATAATATCAGTGTTGTGCGGCGTATGATAGAGACTGACAAAAGAGTGACCTATCAGCAGTTTCGGACAAGTCTAGGCATAGGTATGAGTCAAGTGCACAAAATCCTCGATTAACATTTAGCGGTCAGGAAGCTTTGTGCCCGCTGGATACCGCATAATTTGACCGAGGCTCAAAACTCCGCCGTGTTGATTGGTGACGAGAAATGATCCAAAAATTTAACGGAGGTGACTCAAATGCTGTGTTCGACATACTAACAGGTAACTGGATTTACTGTTATGATCCGGAAACCAAAAGACAGTCTGCTCAGTGGGTGTTTCCTTCCGACGAGTTGCCACCTAAAGTGGAGCGAGGACACAGTGTTGGACAAAAGATAGTGGCCTCGTTCTTCGGAAAGACAGGTCATTACGCGACAGTTGTCTTAGAGGATCAGAAAACGGTTAATGCAGAGTGGTACACTAACAACTGTTTGCCACTTGTCTTGGAAAAAGTTCGAGAGAAAAGACCTCGCAGCAGGATCCTCCTTCACCACGACAATGCCTCGTCGCCCACCGTCAGGCAAACGATCGACTATTTGGCGACCTTAGACGTGGAATTACTGGGTCACTCTTCGTATAGCCCCGACCTTGCACCCTGCGATTTTTATTTATTCCCGAAAATAAAAGAAAACCTTCGAGGAAAACATTTTATGGACGCCGAAGAAGCAGTGGCTGCGTATTAAAACGCCGTTGAAAAGACCCCTAAAGCCGAGTGGGCAAGGGCTTTTCTCAATGGTTTCCATCGAATGCAGCGATGTATTGATGTAAATGGACGCTATTTTGAAAAGTTATAATAAAACTAATAACTTGCTAGAATGCTTAGTTTTTGATCTCTAAGAACTTCAGTTTGACCCTCGTAGCACTAGTTCTACTTGTGTATTCGAATGTGTCATTTGTACGTCATTGTAAAGTAAGACATGTGTGTTAGATTCTATTATTATCTGAAACATACATACTGGTTTTCTTTACATTAGTGTGAGAAGGTTCTTTTGCAACCAATTTTTAATCGTTTCTATACCTTCCTGGGCAGAGTGGATTGTTTCTTCCCATTGGAGCCGTGAAAAATTAATGCTGTATCATCTGCATATGAGATTATGTTGGTATTTCTTATCACTAGGTTTTGTAGGTCATTTATATATAGAATAACGCGTTGGTCCGAGTATACTTCCTTGAGGAACTCCAAAATTAGATACTTGATGCTGACTTGTGAGATGGTTTATCTTGACACATTGTTGTCTACTTGTAAGATACGTTTTGAACCAATCTAGGGATTTTCCTCTTATACCCGTCAGTTCCAGCTTCTTAGAAGAATCGGAATCGAAATGGTGTCAAACGCTTTTGCAAGATCCAGAAACATACCAATGCAATTTTTCTTTTTTATCCAAATGTTTAGCAATTGTAGTAGTTAGTAGTAACGTGGCATCCTCAGCTGACTTGTTTTTTCTGAATCCAAATTGATGTTTGGAGAAGATATTTAAGGATTCTAAATGATCACAAGTCTTTTGTTTATGATTTTTTCTAATAATTTGGAAAAAACACCTAAAAGCGATATTGGACGAAAGTTCCAGGAATGTCTTCTGGTCAGATTTATAGATAGGACAGATAACCGCTATTTTCCAATCCTCAGGAAATTTTCCAGTTATGATACTTGCGTTAAAGATAGATGTCAATGGTTTTATGATTTCCTTTCTAATTTGTTTGATTGTCTTATTATCTAGTCTATCAATGCCTGAAGCTTTTTATCATTCGAGCTGCTTTATCAACATCTCAACTTCTGCCTCATCTGTTGGTTGTATGAAGAAAGAGTGAGTGGTGATTGTGACACTTTTATCTTAGCTGTTAATTCTTCTTCAGATTGGGCGATATCATTGAGTATGTAACGTGCAAGGTTTCCTCCTAGGGTTGCAAAGTACTCGCAGCATATGTTCAGGAATGAAGTTTATTTCTTGAGGATTTATTTGAAGTCGTTCTTCTGGTTCGTTCGTGTCTTTTGTCATATAACATATATTTTTGATAGATTTCCATAGTTTGTATGAGTTATCCATGTTTTCTTCTATTCTTTTGTTCAAATTAGCTTTAAGTTTTCGTAATAGTCCGTTACAACAAGTACGGTACCTTGTGTAAAAAGTTTTAGCAAATCGTTGTTTGGATGTGCTCTGTGTTGACTATGTAACTTGTCTCGATGTCTCATACACTTCATAAGACCTGGTGTTACCCAAGGCTTCAAATTGTACTGAGTCCGGCTTAATTTAACTATAGTCGTATGTTTGTTTATAATTTCTAATAATGTTGTCATAAAGAGTTGGACCGCTACGTTTACATCGACAGAATTTGTAACATTAGACCAATTTACTTGTGACAATTCTCTTATAAAAGATTCTATATCTCTTTTCATCCTCGTACGTGGGATTCGGTTTCCGTTTGATGACTTGAGGGTAAGACCTGTATAGCAATGTTGTGGTCCGTTATGTCAGAATCACACACTATGCCGGGTTTCACTACCTTTTGTTTTGCCATCATGTGATCTAAGCATGCTTTTCCTCTAGTAGGTAATGTAATAGCCGGTGTGAGAGCGTGTTCTGCAAGTAAACAAAGGTAAACCGCGCACGAAGTTTGATTCAAAGCTGGTGTGATATTTATGTTTATATCACCACAATGTTTGCTTGATCTCTAATTTGGATAAGAGGTTATCCAGTAATTCCAAGAAATCGTCTACACTAGATGAATCGTCTACACTAGGAGATCTATATATGCCTAGTACCGAGACAAGGTTGTTGATTTTAACTAGCAGGCAGTCAGAGTTAAAAGTTGAATGATCATAAACACTTGCGCTGTGTGAGTTTCTACGTAAATTACTACTCCGCTGTTTTGATTTCTCATTGCTTTTGTGTTGTGTGCGGAATATCCAGGGATGTTAGGTATAATTAAAGTTTCATGCAGCCAATATTCTGTTAGGAGTATAACGTATATTTTTATATTAAAGAGACATAATGTAGTATAAAATCCATCCATAGCTTCACGCTCTATCCCTAGCGGGTAGTCAGAGAGAACGGAGCGCCAAACGCTGCGGTCCCTGCATACCTCTTTCGCCTCGTCCACTGTCATTAACCTCTTCATGCATGCTCTCCGGGGAGTCCTCATGCTTTTTACGTGACCTTCCTCCAGTATCTTCGATACTGTGTTTTCGAAAGTCAACCGAGGTCTCCCCTTACCTCTCTTACCACTCACTTTTCCATCATATATCTTTTTTACCATTCTTTCGTCACTCATTCTTTCGACGTGCCCAAACCATCTGAGCACGTTCTTCTTCATTCTTACTGTGACATCCTCGCTGGTACCTACCATCCTGTGTACCTCTTCGTTGCGGATTCGGTCAGCTAAGCTGACTCCGCATATCCTTCGAAGAGATCGCATCTCCACAGCATTCATCTTTCTTTCATTCTTCTTCTGTAATACCCACGTTTCACTGCCATATAACAGCGTCGGAACCAGAACTGCATTGTGTACGGCCAAACGTGCAGCGACGCTGACGTTCTGCCGTCTCAACAACGCAGCTAAGGCACCGTTCATTCTGTTACCGGCAGCAACACGTCTTTCCACATCCATTTCGTATCTACCATCTCTACTTAACATACTTCCCAAGTATACTACTTCGTTCACTTGTTCTAATAATTTTCCATTCACGAAAATCTTACATTCTGTCCTTTCCTCGTCTCTTTCAAATACCAGAACCTTTGTCTTACTTGTATTCAGGCTTAGACCATTAGTTTCACACCCGTCTTTCAGAATGGTGACCAATGCCTGCAACTCGCTTTCTGATGATGCAATAAGCACTGCATCATCTGCGTACAACAAGCAATTTACCTTCAAGTCACCCACTTTTACACCCATGTCACTTTCTTTCAGTACTTGGAGACAGCTATCCAAATACAAATTGAACAACCAAGCCGACATGGCACAACCCTGTTTGACACCCGATTGGATGCCAAACCGAGGCGACATGTCGGCTCCTACTCGCACACAGGCTGAGTGATCTCTATAAAGAGATTTTACAGCCTGCAGCAAGGGTCCGTTCACATTGTACCGGGGTAGTATCTCCCACAACTTCTTTCTCACAACCCTGTCAAACGCCTTCTCCAAGTCCACAAAAGCACAGAAAACCTTTTGGTTTACAGCCAAAACTTCTCTGTGATCATACGGATGGAAAAGATCTGATCCATGCATCCTCTTCCAGGTCTAAAACCTCCTTGGGCCTCCCACAGTAGCCTTTCGGATCTGTCTTGCATTCTTCTCGCTAAAATTTTTGCATATACTTTACCACCTAAGCTAATCAAACTGATAGCCCTATAGCTTGCACAGTCTATCTGTGAACCTTTGCCTTTATACCAAGGCACGATGACTGCACTTTGCCAATCATCTGGGACCTCCCCCGATTTCCAGCATAAATTGCACAGAAACCAGAACAAGTCCAAGATGCGAGGTCCACCATATTTGATCATCTCGGCAGTAACTCCATCCGCTCCCGCTGACTTACCACATTTCAAGCTTCTTATTGCACTCTCAACTTCTTTTATACTGATTTCGCCATCTGCTACATCAAGACTCAGCTTGTCGCTGTCACTTGAGGCAGAAGCGTCATCACATTCATACATCTCCTTGTAGAATTCCGCCCATCGCTGCAAAACGTGTGATCTGTTTGTAAGTATCTCACCGTCCTTCGAAAGCACCCCTTTCATTTTAAAGGTTGACGAACAACTCCGTGAATCACTACCTTCTCGCCAGAAAAGCTTCGTATTATCCCGGAAGTTGCTCGTCAACCTTTCATCTCTTTTACTCTCGGTTCTTTCACGCTTCATCTTTATCAGTGCTTTCGTTTGGTGCTTTTGCAGCTTATACTCTTTCTTTTTAATCTCTCTCATACTTTTATTCTTTCTCGAGGCTTTATAATCCTGCCATGCCTTCTTCTTTCTTTCTACAGCATCTTTCACTTCATCATCCCACCATTCGTCACGCTTTTTACTAAAGCCTCTTTTCCTTGTACCCCATACCTCTGTCGCAGCTTCCACCATGCAGCTCCTAAGGTTCTGCCAGCATACTTCAACACTTTCATTTCCTATTTCACAACTGTCAAGCTTTTCGGAAACCCTTTCTATATATTCCTCTCTGATCGGTGGATCTTGAAGCTTCCAGCTTCTTATGCGATAATTCGATTCCAAGTATGAACACCTCGTGCGGTTACGCCATCCTACGAACAAACCCCTAAATCTAGCAATTACTAGATAGTGGTCCGTTCCCAAGTCGGCACCCCTAAACACACGTGTGTCCATCACTTGTTTTCGAATCCGCTGATCCACTAGAAATAAATCAATCATACTTTTCTCTCCCATGCGCTCCCACGTATACATGTGAATTTGTTTGTGGTCAAACATCGTGTTTGCCACAAACAAATTCCTTTCCTTGCAAAGTTCCAAAATGAGCTTTCCAGCCTCATTCACTCTTCTGTCACCATAATGACCTAACACACCTTCGTAACCACTTCTCGCGGTTCCGACCCATCCATTCATGTCTCCACATAATATTAATTTTTCATTTCCTCTAACACTGCCTAGAACATCCCTGACACTCTCCCAAAACCCCTCAAGTTCGCTTAATGAAGCTGAGGATACCGGCGCATATGCCACCAACAAGAATATTCTTGTAATCCCCAGCTTGAAGCGAACC